>CAUYQV010032610.1:0-23867 GCA_963574575.1 Galagoides demidoff
AGTTTGAGACCACATGAAGATCCTGAGAAGACCCCCATCTCTACTAAAAATAGAAAAAGTAGCTGGGCATGGTGATGGGCACCTGTAGTCCCAGCTATTCCAGGGGCTGAGACACACTTGAGCCCAAGAGTTTGAGGTTACTGTGAGCTATGATGATGCCACTGCATTCCAGCCTGTATGACAAAAAGAAAAAGAAAAAAAAGGATTTCTGTCCTTTTGGCCACCTGTTTCTCTGTCTCTTTGCTAGAGAAAGAAGGGTTTTCTGAGAGGTTTTTGTAATCTGCATCTGATGGTGGTTCTGGGTTGCAGGTTTACCCAGTAACCAGTTCAAAAAATATCAAAGAGAAAAAGAAAATCCAAGGCCTCACCATCACCCCACCCTCGAGTCTCAAGTCCCGTGTTCTGCAGCCAGCCCACCTGCCTCTTTCCACCTGGCTGGGGACTCTGACCATGGAATTGCTTCCAGGTTTCTAGTTTTACATAGCAGAAAGGAAAAGGTGCTGAGAGAGGAGACTCTACACAAACTTGTCTGAAACCGGAAAGCCTGCTGCATTCCCTCTGCTGGGTGCCTTTTTTCTTTCACTTGTGGCTAGAGATTTCTGGATAATTTTTCCAGAATATTGACGTCAACGTATGTTTATTTTATTTTCGGATACATGAATGTCTTATAACACGCTTACTAACACATGATAAAGAATCACGCTAACAGAGGAAATTTTATTTTAGTATTAAGTATACTGCAATTTCTCAACAAGAAAAACACTTGTGCATTTGTGCTCTAAGTGTTACTGCCTTCAAAGGGAAGATTTCTCTGGTTTGTTTCTCAACTTTTTACAATATTGAAATGAGAAAGTTGGGCTCTCCCGAAAAAAGATCCTCCGTGGCCACCATCATCGTGAATGGAAGTCTGTCTCCCTCTCCCCTAACTGTGACCAATGATACTGCCACAGAGGCCCGCGTGTCTGCCTGTCACAAATCTACTGCCCAGTGTTCCACCCTCAGAGAGGGACAGACCTGAGGCCAGCCTTCCCCACAGTGAGACGCGGGGGAAGGAAAGAGACACTTGCAGCCCTTGCACCATTTTAACATAATCATTTTAAATATAAATGCTATGGACTGCGTCTGTCTGTTGCCAATGGTTATCCCAGGAGTCCAGCCTTACTGTTCCTGTGGCCATCCTGTGTATGAAAGTTACAGCTCCCACAGATGTGATTTGCCGCAGCTGATACAGCAGGAGGACACACATGTGGGTGGAGCTCGGACCTGGCACATTTCCCGTCAGCACACTCTGTTTATAGTCTCTTGCAGCCAGGGCACCATGGGAGGCCCTATGTGCTTGGAGGGTCCTGGCAAGTCTCAGCATGTGGCCTGGATGCCCCTTGTGCCTCCTAGGCCTGTTTCTTCTATTTCAGGTTTTCTACCTGGCTTCTATCTCGCAACTCGTAGGGGGCACAGGAGATTCAGAGAGCGAGACCCGCTCTTTTCTATCCTGGGACAAGTGCATGAGGGTGAGGCTTCACAGGTCTGACCTGGTTAGTTACTGGTCCTGCTTCACGTACAATGTCAGGAACAAAAATAGACATTGGCATTAGGATTGTACCCAACTCGAATGAATTCTGATTGCTGAAGGAATAAACTTTTAGTTGGAGGAACCTTTCAACTCCAAACTCCCATGAGAGTAAGTTCTTCAGAAAACTGCCTTCAGGATGCCCCAGGTTTCTGTGAAAGTGCACAGACTGCAACTACCAACTGTCAGCCCCTCTCCAGGGCAGGAGGACAGCGTGTGTCAGGCCCCCCTGGACTGCCCAATAGGCCGAATGAGCATGGGCACCATGTTTCCAAGGGCCCTGAGGTGGAGGAAGCATTGATTCCAACTTTTGAAAGAAAATATGGTCAACATCTATATACAATTCACTTTTATGTCTAATAATTGTAATTCCTCTATATGTAATAATATAAAAGTGCATTTAAAGTTGGAGGTGGCACATTTTACTGTGTTTGGTATGACATGGGAGTGAGGTCTTCAGTTTTATTTTATTTCATTTTATTTTGTTTTGTTTTATCTTTTCTTGAGACAGAATCTCACTCTGTTACCCTGGGCAGAGTGCTACGGCATCATAGCTCACAGCAACTTTAAACTCATGGGCTCAGGAGATCTTCTTGCTTCAGCCTCCTAAGTAGCTAGGATTATGAGCACTGCCACCAAGCCCAGCTAATTTTTTTCTATTTTTAGTAGAGATGGAGTCTTGTTCTTGCTCAGGCTGGTCTCAAACTCCTGAGGTCAAGGGATCCACACTCTTGGGCCTCCCAAAGTTCTAGGATTATAGGCATGAACCACCGTGCCTGGCACCTTCAGTGTTTTTTAAAGGATTCAATCAAACTGGGAAAACAGGGGACAAAAATAGGACAGTGGGGAGGAAAAAGGCCAGCCTCAGTAGGTCTGTGCATAACTCTACTATCAGGAACTTCAGAAGGTAGCTATTTTAAAGCTTGCATAAGGGTGTGTTTTGTTCAATGAGTCGAGATTTCCTGATCGGCTTGCTTCCCTGGGCCCTGCCAGTTGTGGGGTTGGCTCTTCCCACTCCTGGCCACACCCAGCACTTCTGGAGCTCTGGCTGGAGATCTCCAGAGATGATGTCTCCAGATGTCTCTCCATGTCACCAGACCCAACTGCCTGCTTTGTGCAAGGTTGGAGACCTAAGGTCCTTTGTGGAAGAGGATGGGCTACTTTTGTGCTGGCTCTTGTATCTGGGATGAGGTCACACTTGTATTCCCTGCTTCTCCTAGAGCAGGCCAGGGCCCTTCCTAGGACAGGGGTACTGAGTCCCCTCCCAGCACAACCAGGGCACAACTCTGCAACATGCAGCTGGCTCTGTCTGCCCTTTCCCTGCAACCTCCACTCCTGTTTGGAGCTATGAAAGTAGAAAAAACTCACACACAAACTCAGTGTTTTTTCTGTCCTGTCACTGCACAGCACCATCCACACAGACGACTTCTGTGGCCAGATGGGAGATTCCTCCCCACCAGCAAACAAGCAGTCTGTTCTGCAGCAGACACCAGCAGAGCGTCCTCTATTCAAACTCTGACACTACCTACCTGGAGATGGCCTCAAACCCCACAGGGTGAGTGAGGGCTCAGTCCCTAAGGCTGCACTCCCCACCACAGACACCGTCGGCAAGTCCCAGCCTCTAGAATTTCTGCATGACCAGCTTCATGCTGGGGTTCCCATGACCCCCTCTTTGAGCTCAATTAATTCGCTAGTGTGGCTCACAGAACTCAGGGCAACCCTCACAGTACCAGTTTATTATGCAGGACTTTACAAAGGACACAGATGCAGAGAAGTGCGGGGCAGGGTGTGGGCAGGGACACAGAGCTTCTACGCTCTGTCCTGGTGTGCCGCCCTTCAGGGACCTTCCTGCACTCAGCCACCTGGGAATTCTCCCAACCCTGTTCATTTGAGTTTCTATGGAGGCTTCATTACAAAGCCAGGATTAATTAAACACTGGCCATTGGTGATAAAATCAACCTTCAGCTCCTCTCCCCACCCTGGAAGGTGAGGGTGGGCTCCCATCCAGGCATGGTCTTTCAGGGGGCCAGCCCTATCCCAGAGCCACTTAAGGGCTGCCAGCCCCTAGTCGATCATTAGCATACAAAACAACACCCCTTTGGAGTTTCTAAGGATTTCAGTTGTGTTCCAGGAAGTAGGTTGAAGACCAAATATATAGAGAGTATCACAGGGGCTGTCCATGGGCTTCTGCAAGCCTGGGACACCCAGCCTCCTCCACGATGTGCTCAGGAGTCCTGTGCTGTAGGGCAGGATGTACACCCAACACCTGGGACAGGGGACCCAGAGGACAAAGAGGAGTTCAGAAGTATGGTAGGACTGTGCCAGATCCACCCATTCTCCTGGCCAAGAAGCACGGAGAGGGAAGGCTGCCCTAGTGGGAGGAGATAGCAGACCCAGAAGGGGCATAGACAGGCCCATGTGGGTCTCTCATATGTGCTCAGGTCACCGTGCTGCCCGCAGTGGGATCTGGTCTTCTGAGACTGACCACCTGACACATAGCTGAGCGTTTTGATGATGTGAAGCCACAGCCTGGTGAGGGAGCTGGGATGTACAGGCTGGCGGTTCAGACCTGCTCCTGTCTTAGAAACTCAGGAGAAGCTGCTACCGCTGATGCAGGGAGATTTGTCTCAAATATTGGCTGCTGTCGTCGGGACTGGGACCTCTTGAGCCAGGTCCCCTCCACATTCTGATGAGGCCAGGCAGGCTGTTCTAGAAGAAAAATGCATCCAGAACATAAACGTATTTGACGCCAAACTTCTCCGTCCCTATGTTAGCCAGACCCTGTGGCGGGAGCCAAAGGCACAGACACGGGCCCTTTTCTTCAAGGAGAGAAAGGAATGGACGCTCAGCCTGGCCTGGAAGGAGCCGCATCCCAGGCTCAGACCTGTCTCGCACACCTGTGGCCCTGCAGGCCTGGGAAGCGCCCTGTCCTGTCTCCGCTCTCCCTTCCCGCCCACTGTGCGCGAGAAGCACCCTCCAACTCCGCCAATATCCCTTTGGCCCACGGAACTTAGTTGCCGAGAAGGGTCCAAAGGCCCGGAGCGCGCTTGTGCATGCGGTCGGCTCCGCTCAGCGGCTCTGCCCACTGGCCTTGAGAACCAGGCACCCCGGGAGCTGCTGGCGGGAGGAGGCTGAGGCCCCGGGAGCGTCAGATCCCCGCAATCCAGCGGGCCGCGCAGGTGCATGGACGCGCCGGCGCCAAGCCGCTGACTTTGTGAACTTGTCACAGACACAGCTCCGTTTAGCCAAGAGCTCAGCATCAAAACCCCGACTTTTGAGAACCAAGGCCCTGGTAAAATGCTTCTGCCACCCTCTCAAAATTATCTGAAAAACTAGGGCCCAACACTGACATATTTTTCTGTCTCTCAAATCCTCAAATATTAATTACTCTTTCAGTCTGTGAATTAGGGCTTATTTCATGCCTAAAGTTTGTTACCTCCCAGAATACATAATTTGACCCGAATTTTGTCAAATTTGAATATACACAGAGGGTGCCAAAAGATACGTTTTAAGGAAGGAAAAGGCTGCATTAAAATTGTAATACTCGAGTCACGTTTGACTTCTGCAATTACAAGAGGTGCGGAGCCCTCGGGGTCATCTTTAGTCATCAGGGCACATTGACTATTATAGTTTAATACAGTTTTTTCCTTTCTTAAAATATGTGTACATTTTTGGCACTCTCTGCATATTAATATGTATATATATTTATGTGCATATCTCCAGAGATGAGATTCAAGAGCTCAAGACGGGGACAGCAATATTTCTGAGTTGAGAGATTTAGAGTGATTTATGTTCTACCTGAAACATATCTATGTTTTCCACATTCCCTATGTAAATAATTTTATAATCATATATATGTGTGTGTGTGTGTATATGTGTGTATATATATATATATATATATATATGTTTTTGAACAAAGTGTAACATAAGCATATTTTAAACATAAAGTTTACCTTCCCAGAAACTTTGTTCCGGCTGGCAAAAGCACAAGCCGGGAAATGAGTACGTCCTCCTAGGAGCACAGATACTGCTCACCCTGGGGAGAGAGGGAATTGCCAGAAAGCCAAACAAAAAGGATTTTCAGATGCTCTTGGCCTCTGAGTCTGATGCTTAGGAACTGATAGGAGAAAAATTTGACCTTGAAAAAATCAAACTCTGAAAAAAAAGAAAAAAGAAAAAATCAAACTCTGATTAAATATTGTTATGCTCTAATACAATGCCAGTAAGTAATTTCAAAACCCCTAAACATTTAAATAGTTGGAAGTTATGATGACCCCTGTGGGTGACTTCATAACCTGTGGTCATAAAGGCAACCATTGGGACCCAAATGTGCTTGTGACAGGGACATCACCCATTTCCTCTCCATAAATAGAAAGTAAAATCAGATGAAGCTAGTGCTCCCTTCTCCATGAGTATGCCTAATTAGATGTCCTTTTTGGACAAGGCCACACTCTAATTCTTTGAAGTATAATAGGATGGAAATTTCATAACCATGAGAGACAGAAATCGCTGCCCAGTGCCAGAAAGAGCCGTGTCCAGGAGCCATCGGGGTTTGTTAGGGGAGCAGAGCCAACAGATCTGATGGGACCAGACAAGGCCTCACCAGGGTGGGCACAGCTGGGGTAGCACCCATCTGCAGGGCCCAGCACCCCACTGCCAGAGTAGGTCCGAGAAGCCAGGGGAGAGGTCTACTCCAGAAGCCATCTCTTCTGTAGGTTTTCAACCAAGCATCTGGAGGTGGCTTGGGGTCGCTGTTGGCCAGTAGGGCCAATGGTGAAGAAAACCAGATGGCCACGGAGCGCAAAGATATGCAGGAACTTGCAGGGCCCTCTGGGCTTTGTCCCTGGATCTAACCACAGTGGCCTTTCCTGAGTAATGGCTGCTGCCCAGTGGCCAAAATAAGCTTTGCCCTTGCAGTGAGCAAAGATGGAAAATAGAAAGGGAATTCGGCCTTGTCAATCTCTATGTGAGGCAGGCTCTGCCAGCTAAAAACATGCTGCAATTTTTTTAACTTCATCATAGCTCACTGTAGCCTCCAACACCTGAACTTAAGCAATCCTCCTGCCTTAGCTTCCCAAGTGGTTGGGACTACAGGCATGACTTACCATGACTTCTGCTAAGTTTCCTTTTTTTTTTTCTTTTTTTCAGAGATAAGAGTCTCTCTATGTTGCCCAAGCTAGCTTCAGACTACTGGCCTCAGGTGTTCTTCCCTCCTCAGCTTCCCAAACTGATGGGATTACAGGTGTGAGCCACTGTTCCTGAACCAGAAATTTATAAATGCTGAAATGATCCAGATTGGCTTTTTTGTTGAATGGTCCTCCAGTGGAGACAGAGGAGAACTGGATAGGAA
Organism: Galagoides demidoff; assembly: GCA_963574575.1. NCBI lineage: Eukaryota > Metazoa > Chordata > Mammalia > Primates > Galagidae > Galagoides > Galagoides demidoff. The sequence continues at coordinate 6,918 of CAUYQV010032610.1, forward strand.
TGTCTTTGGCCTCCCACCTGCTCCCCAGAGCCACTGTGTCTGTGGCATCTGGTTCTCCATCAGTCTCTTCCCACTTTACCTCTCTGTTCTCTTCCCTGATACCTCTGGCGAGGAACATAGCCTTGTGCCATATCAAGGCCCTGGATGAACCCCACTCTGAGAGGTTCCTGTTCTCCCCTGCTGGTTGCCATATCTACAGTGCAGAGGATCCTTGACTCTGTTTCCCTTCAAGTCTTTACTGTACCTGCTAGCAATGTTTATGTGGTAGTGTTTAAACTTTGGGCTAGCATAGAACTTACTGCTATAATAAATGAATTCCCAAAACCACTGAGAATAGGAAAAAGTTACTAAATAATTTAGATGATTAATGGATACCTATTCTCTAGGTCTGCCTACTGATGGAGTAGGCTGTTTGTCATTACTGTGGAAGGAGAATCATAGCTAAGGAAATATGGGATCCTTAGGGCCCTCTGAAGGTCATGATACTCTGGCAAGCATAATGTGTGCTAAAGATATTGATAGAAAACTGTCCCAGGATACATACACAGGAGGCTATCATAATTAAAATAGATTGGATCATTAAAAAAAAATCATTAGCAGAAAAAGTTGGAGACATCAGATTTAGGTTAATTGAAACATTTATGCGAGAGTCAGACATAATACTTAAAAATAGTTAAAATGGTAAATTTTATGTTACATATATTTTACCATAATAGAAAATAAATTTTTGGGCTCAGTGCCTGTAGCTCAAGTGGCTAAGGCACCAGCCACATACACCAGAGCTGGCGGGTTCGAATCCAGCCTGGGCCTGCCAAATAACAATGACAACTATAACCAAAAAATAGCCAGGTGTTGTGCCAGGCACCTGTGGTCCCAACTACTTGGGAGGCTGAGGCAAGAGAATTGCTTAAGCCCAGGAGTTGGAGGTTTCTGTGAGCTGTGATGCCACAGCACTCTACCCAGAGTGACAGCTTGAGACCCTATCTCAAAAAATAATAATAATAACAATAAATAATAAATAAAAAGGAAAAGAAAAAAGACCTCAAATCAACCTAAGACACTGAAAATGGAGAGCAAACTAAACTCAAAACAAGTATAAGAAAGGAAATAATAAGAACTGGAGAGTAACGTAATGAAACAGTGAATAAAAAAACAAAAGGGAAAATCTACAAAATCAAAAGTTGGTTCTAATGTTGCTTCCAACATATTGCCAAACTGACCAAGAAAAAAAAGAGAAAGAGAGAGAGAGAAATCAAGATACTAAAATCAGAAATGAATGAGAGGCCATTACTACCAACTTACAGAAATAAAAAAAAGAATTATAAGGAAATACTATGGACAGCTATATGCCAACAAATTAGATAACGTAAAGAAAATGGAAAAACATCCAGGAAGATACAAAGTGCCAAAACTGAAAAATAAAAAATAAAAGATATGAACAGATAAGTAAGAAGAAAAAAGATTGAAATTATAGTTTCAAACCAAAAACAAAAACTTTCCACAGAAAAAAGACTAGAATCATATGGTTTCTCTAGTGAAGTCTACCAAACATAAAATGAAGAATTAATATTGATCTTTCATAAAATCTTCCAAAAAATAAAAAGGAGAGTACCTTTCCAATTAATTCTATGAAGCTGATATCAATACAAGACAACAATGGCTAGACTGCAGTGGTGTACACCTGTAGTCCCAGCTACTTGGGAGGCTGAGACAGGAGGATTGCTTGAGTCCAGGAGTTCTGGGCTGTAATGTACTGTGCTGATCAGGTGTCCTCACTAAGTTTAGCATCACTGTGGTGACCTCCCAGGAGCAGGGGGCCACCAGGTTGCCTAAGGAGGGGTGAACCAGCCCAGGTCAGAAACAAAGCAGGTGAAAACTCCCATGCTGAGCAGTAGAGGGTTCGCACCTGTGAGCAGCCACTGCACTCCAGCCTGGGCAACATAGCAAGACCCCGTCTCTAAAAATTTAAAAAAAAAAAAGAAAGAAAGAAAGAAAGAAAACCAAGACAACAATGTCACAGAAAAGAAAACTGCAGACCAATATCTCTTATGAGTTAAGGCAAAGTCTTCAACAAATTACTAGCAAATTCAATCCAGTAATGTAAAAAAACAAAAAAGGATTACATACTAAGTGGGATTTGTCCCAGGAATGTAGCGTTTGCCCTGGCTAGAACTTAATATCCAATAATCAATAATTATAATACACCTCATCAATAAAAGAAAACAAAACACATGATAATAGATTCAGAAAAAGCATTTGGCAAGATTCAGCACCCTTTCATGATTAAAAAAAAAACTTCAAAAATTATCAATAAAAGGGGAGGAAGCTTCCTGAACCGATAAAGAGTATGGTGAAAAATTCGTAGCTCCCATCTCACATTGTGGGGAAAGACTGAACGCTCTGAGACCAGAGACAAGACAAGGATATCTGCTCTCCGCAATCTGTTCGATGTTGTACTGCAAGTTCTAGCCAGGGCAATTAAGCAAGAGAATGCAACAAAAAGTATCAAAATTGTAAAGGAAAAAGAAATAAAAGTACCACTATTTACAGATGATATAAATCTGCATGTAAAAAATCCTAAGAAGTCTGTGAAAAAATTAATATTGGAACTAATAAATGAGTTCAACAAAGTTTCAGGGTATAAGATCAATATTTAAGTATCAATTGCATTTCTATACATTAGCAATGAACAATCAAAAATGATAAACAATGTAACCTAACAAATACAAACAATGTAACCTAATCATCTGTATCCTCATATTAATCTGAAATTAGAAAAACAATTCAATTTACAAGAGCAACAAAAGGAATAAAATTCTCAGGAATAAATTTAACAATAGCAGTGCAGGCCAGGGATGGTAGCTTGTGCCTGTAAGCCCAGCAGTCTGGGAGGCTGAGGTGGGTGAATCCCTTGAGCTCTGAAGTTCAAGACCAGCCTGAGAAAGAGCCAGACCTCATCTCTACTAAAAAATAGAAAAACTAGTCGGGCATTGTGGTGGGTGCCTGCAGTCCCAGCTACTTGGGAGGCTGAGACAAAAGGATCACTTGAGTGTAGTTGCTATAAGCTAAGTTGATGATGCCATGGCACATTACCCAGGGCAACAGAGTGAGGCTCCATCTTAAAAAAAAAAAAAAGTGCATAATTCATACTCTTAAAACTACAAAGTATTGTTAAAGAAATTAAAGAAGATAGAACACCTAAATGCATGGAAAGATGTATTCCACGTTCATGGCCTGGAAGACTTAAGAGTGTTAACGCAGCAGTATTCCCCAAAATGATCTACAGAATTAATGCAATCCTATCAAAATCTTGACTTACTTTTTTTTTTTAAGAAATTGACAAGTTTATTCTAAAATTCATATAGAAATGCATGGGACAAAAACCAGATTTTTAAAAAATTATTGAAAAAGGGCGGTGCCTGTGGCTTAAAAGGGTAGGGCGCTGGCCCCATATGCTGGAGGTGGAAACCCAGCACCGGCCAAAAAAAAGTTCTTAAAGAACAAAGTTGGAGAACTCATAGTTCTCAATTTTATAACTTGATGCAAACCTACAACAATCAAGACAGGATGAGATTGTCGTAAGGATAGATATTCAGATCAGTGGCATAAAATTGAGAGTCTAGAAATAGACTTATGCGTCTGTGGTCAACTGCTCTTCAACAAGGGTGCCAAAACCACCAAAGGGGTAAAGAATAATCTTTTAAACAAACGGTGCTGGGATAACTGTATTTTCTACATGCAAAAGAAGGAATCTGGACCCGTACCTCACGCCACATGCAAAACTGAAGTAAAAGTGAATTAAAAACCTAAATGTAAGAGCTAAAATGATAAACTCTCATAAGAATACACAAACATAAATCTTCAGGACCTTAGATTAGCAGTTTTTTCCTCAGAGATGACATTGAAAGCATAAGCAACAAAACCAAAAACAGATAAACTGAACTTCACAAAAATTAAGTTTTGTGTTTCAAAGGACTCCACCAAGGAATTGAACAGATGACTACAAAATGGGAAAAAATATTTGCAGACCATACATAATCTCAAAATAAAAAGACAAATAGTGCAAGTAAAAAAATGGGCAAAGGATTAGAATTTCTCTAAGGAAGATATACAAACAGGCCAGTAAGTCTGCAAACAGAGATTCAACATCACTATCCTTGAGGGAAATGCGTGTCTAAACCACAGAAAGATGGCACTTCACATCCAACAGGATGTCTACACTCAGTCAGATGGCAGCAGGTGCTGAGAATGCAAAGAAATTGTTACCCTCGTACGCTACTGATGAGAGTGTAAAGTGGCACAGTCACTTTGGAGAACAGCCTGGCAGCCCCTCAGGTTACCATATTCCCTGGTAACTCCACTCCTGGGCATATGCCCAGGGCAAAAGCAAGCATGGGTCTGCACAAGGGCTGAAAGCAGCATCATTCATAATAGCCGGAAAACAGGAACAACCCAAATGTCCATCAACTGATGACAGACAATTAAAACACAGTGTCCATTTTATTGGACTGTTACTTGTTGAGAAGACTAAATGAGGCACTGATACCCAATACAACATGAATGAACCTTGAAAACAGTATGGTAAGTGAATGAAGCCGGTCGCAAAAGACCATCCATGATAAGCGAAACTTTTGGAAGGGGGTTAATGTAAGGGACATACAATTAGGTTACATTGTTGCATTTGTTAAGTAACATCCTAGCTGGAATTTGAGTCCTTCACCCAGGAGATGTGCCATATACCCCTGCATTGTACCTGTTAGTTGGGAGCTTACCAAGTCCCCTTCTCCTTTCCTGAATTTATTGTGATTTTTCTCTCTTAAGGGCCTGTAGTTGTTTATCTACTAGTTTCGTATTGGTACTGAGTACATGGAGGTTTGCTTTCCCTACTGTGATACTTTACTAAGGATGATGTTCTTCAACTCCATCCAGGTAAATACAAAAGATGCAACGTCCCCATCTTTTTATGACTGAATAGTACTCCATGGTATATGAATATCATAAATTATTAATCCATCTGTGGGTTGATGGGGCGCTTGGGTTGATTCCACCTCTTGGCAATTATGGATTGAGCTGCTATAAACATTTGAGGCAAATGTCCTTATGATAAAATTATTTTGTTCTTCTGGGTAGATACCTAGTAATGGGACTTCAGGATCAAATGGGAGGTCTACTTCCAGCTCTTTGAGGATTCTCCATACTTCTTCCCATAGCAGTTGTAGTAGTTTGCAATCCAACCAGCAGAGTTCCCTTTTCTCCACACCCACGCCAGCATCTGCAGCTCTGGGACTTTGTGATGTGGGCTATTTTCACTGGGCTTAGGTGATATCTCAAGATGGTTTTGATTTGGATTTCTCTGATGGGACAATGAGCATGTTTTCATGCGTTTGTGGCCATTTGTCTTCTTGGAAGAAGGTTCTGTTCATGTCTCTGTGGAATAGACAAATCTTTATGGACAGAAACTCTCAGTAGATTAGAAGTTGCCAACGGCTGGTGGGATGGTGGTACAGGGATACAGATTTGGGGGGAGACAGTGAAGATGTTCTGAAATGGATTGTGGTGACAGATGCACAACTTTATGAATAGAATATACACTAAGAGCCTTTAAACTTTTAGCTGGGCTTTGTGGTGGGTGCCTGTAGTCCCAGCTACTTGGGAGGCTGAGGCAAGAGAATCACTTAAGACCAAGAGTCTGAGGTTGCTGTAAGCTGTGATGCCACTGTCTCAAAAAATAATAATAATAAAATGTGTCCTATGGCCAAGCACAGTGGCTCATGCATGTAATCCCAGCACTCTGGGAGACCAAGGTGGGTGGATAGCTTGAGTTCACAGGTTCAAGACCAGCCTGAGCAAAAAGTGAGACCCCCATCTCTACTAAAAATAGAAATACTGAGGCAAGAGGATTGCTTGAGCCTGAGAGTTGGAGGTTTCCATGAGCTATGATACCACAGCATTCTTCCCAGGGATACAGCTTGAGACCCTGTCTCAAAATAAATAAATAAACCGTGCACTTTATATGGGAACAGTGGCAAATATATTATATTTCAATAGAGATGCTTATAAAAAGGAGTCTTATCCAGACTACCGATGGGGAAGTAAACGACCAAAGAGCCCTACCTGGACTCACCATAGACACGAGTCCCAAAATTGCTAAATCAGTCAGAAGAAACTGGGAGACTGCAAACTTAGACGAATCATAAAATGTGGCAGGACATTACCAGGGGACACTTAGAAATGAAGCATAGGGAAAAGAAAAGAAATTCATGGCCCTCCAACTTAGAGCCCTTATACCAAATCTTAACTCTTAAAGGGATGATAAGACGTGAGAAGTCTGTTTCTCAGTTAATTAAGAATCAAGTCTAAAATGGTGAAAAAATAGATGTAGACACTGCCAATAGTGGGGACTTAAAGAAAATGTGTCCAGTGCTAAAGGCACACTCAAAGGCAAAAGCATTTTGCAAAGGAAAGGCAAAGTTTACTTGCAAAGAATGCAAGGGAGTCAGATTTCAGAAGCGTTTACTCATCACATCATGAAGAACCACAGCGAGAATCTGCCCCAGGGTCCAAGTTCCTGTATTTACTGCAGTCTCTCCATAAAAGTCTTGATAGTTTTGTGGGAAATGCTCGATATTATATTAATTTATCTCTTCTAGTATGAATAAGATGTGATTTATCTCAGACTGAATATGTGAGTTTTCATCCTACAAACCACACTGGAAGCAGGGCACAAGGTCAGGTTTGTGTTTCTAGTCTTGTCTTGAAAGCAAAGGCAACTTGTAGCCAAAAGGGCTCCTCCTGACATAATTCCAAAGGCCATTAAGTGCTGGCCTTGTGCTCAGCACTGTCCTCTGTTTCCTCTTTCAGAAAAAGAAGAATTCGCGATTGTTAATAATTATCATCTATGTTGGCTTTCTATTGACGCCTGACAAATCACCTCCAGTGGCTTAAAACACCAGGGCTCATGTCACTGTCCGGGGGGTCAGAAGTCCAGTTCTGGTTAAGTGGAGTCCCCTGCTCAGGGTCTCACAAGGCTGAATTGGTGGTGCTGGCCAGGCTGGGAAAGTGCTGACTGAAATCCAGGGCTTGGGGCCACTGCCGCACCCCACAGGAGGCCACCTGCATCTTCAGTCTGCCTTGGAAGGAGCCATGGCTCTCCGGATCCTTGCGCTGTCCCTCTTCTACCTGCTTCTTCTCCCATTAGCTGGGAAGAGCTCTCTGTTTTTAAACAATTTGTGATTAGATTACGTTTACACAGATAATCTCTGGAGCTTAATGTCAACCAATTTGGGACTTTAATTACAACTGAAAATCTCTTCTTGGCAGTATGTACATCAATGCTTTGACAGGATAACCAGGAATAGAACTCCTGCCATAGTGAAGCATTTTTAGGACTTCACCTACCACATCTACAGACAGAGACAAAAGGCCAAATTTCTAGTTGACACAAGTGCCACTAAAACAACCAGTCACTCAGAGAAATCTACGTGGTGCTACAGTGGGTATTTCAAACCCACTTACTTCTCTACCCATAGCTGAGCCTTTGACCACCATATTAGGACCAGCAGAAGAAAAACACTAATTATTCCCCTGTGGTTCCTCACCTTTCAAGCCTTTTTATATAAATGTAGCTCTCGGATTAAGTGCTTACCTAAAAGATTGTTCGTAGAAAATAAAGAACCACTAGAAACACATTTCATAGCATGCTGTTTTTACACTTGACTTTCCTAAAGTCACCCACAATGACTGTTGAGAACACAGAGCCCTTACTCCAGCTGGAGGACATATACATGGAGGACACATAATGGGAATAGGCCTGTAAAGATGTGGTAGACCAAGTCATAGTCTAAACACCTCTAATATCCTCTGAACCCAGAAGCTGTTCAAGGAATAAAACCAATCACAGACCCTCAGATCAAAACTTTCTTACATGGTGGCGCCTGCAGCTCAGTGGGTAGGGCACCCGGCCACATACACTGAGGCTGGCGGGTTTGAACCCTGCCCAGGTCTGCTAAAACAGCAATGACAATTGCAACAAAAAAACAGCTGGGCATTGTGGTGGGCACCTGTAGTCCCAGCTACTGGGGAAGCTGAGGCAAGAGAATCGCTTAAGCCCAAGAGTATGAGGTTGCCGTGAGCTGTGACACCATGGCACTCTACTAAGGGCCACAGCTTGAGACTCTGTCTCAAAAAAATTAAAAAAAAAATTCTTACATGAGTGTATGTAAGTATTGCCTTTTTACAAACCCAATGGAAAAGGATATCAGTTTGTGCAAGACTTGAGAACCATTCAGAAAGTCAGTCCTAAGTCTCCCATAGTGCCTCATTCTGATACTGCTCTCTATTTCCCATTCCACTTACTCAAAAGTAGTCTATGCAGGAGAACTTTCTGAGGTTTCAGTAGAGTCTTTATGAATAAAGATCATTGATATGTTTCTCCCCTTATTTGGAATGACTAACAATATACAGGTGTTTGGGCAATAAAGCCTCAGAGGCACTCTCCAGTCCCTACGTAATGATTTAGAAGACAAAACACTCCCAAAAGGTTACAACTTCATTCAATATAGAAGACCTTACTTCATATTTACCTCTCCAGGAAAACTCAAGAGAATTCAGTCTGCCTCTTAAGGGAGCGAGTAGCTGAATATGATGAAATGTCAAAGGAAAAATTACAATCCTGCCAGGAAGATGGTAAATTATTTAACAGGGACCTCTCCACTAAAGGGCATGCTCTATCCAGCATTTCAGAACCTGTAGAGTTGTTAAAGGTGATGGAGTCCCAATTTTTCCTGCATAACTTGACTCTTCTTCATAACCAGAAAACTTACTTGGCGAGGCTGAAACTGCCCTTGTGTCTATGAGATCTAACTGACAGCAGGCCCCAGTCCTAGTTCTATGTGGACAACAATCAAAAATCATTTCCCTGTGCCCGTTCGCACATTCCCTTCAGCTGCTGCAAGAAGGAGGTGGCACTGTGGTACCAACAAGAGGCTTTTGCTTGGCAACGTGGGAAACACCAGAGACCATCCCTGACTGAGGTGCTTCTCTAGACTCAGTAGCTAGGGCTGTCCAAGCCTTGGCCTGCGCTGGGACGGTGGTGAAAACTAGTTGAAGCTTCTGCAGATGTTATCCTTGCTACATCACAGCTCCGTGGGTTCCACAGGCTGCTCAGTTTTTATTTCTGATAAGCAAGTCCCTCATTGTTCAGCAAGGAATAACTGCTATTGTTGATCTCTCATCTTATCTTTTGTCCCCTTATAATCTCAGTCCTACTGTGTTGCTTCCACCACCGTAGGAAGAAAAGCCCCAAGGCCATATAACAACCTCTATAAAACTGAGCCTCTCTAAGGAAGAGCTAGTTGATATTCTCCTAAAGAAGGCAGAACAAATGTTCTTTTTAAATGATCTAGGTCAATACCGTTGAGGTTATGCAGTGAATACATAAAACTGTATTAGAAAATAACCTTTCACACAAAGCCAAGCCAGCCTAAGGGGTGATACTGATAAGTCTTTATAAGAGCTAGTTTTGAAAAGGACAGACACACACACACACAGAGCTACTATGCCTTTGGTGTGGTACATGACGTGGCAATGCTATGGCACAGGAGGAATGGCAGACTTCATCAGGTAGCCCAAAAACTGGAGAAAAAAAGATGTGTTAGCAGCAGTGATGCTCCCGAAAGATGTCTCCATAGTAAAAGTTAAGCCACAGAGTATGATAAAGAATAGAGGAGGCAAAGAGAATCCACTGGCAGCTCATTAAACTAAATAAGTGTGTTTTTCTCCTTCTTCATAGGGGTTTTTATGATGACAGAAATGTTAAAAAAAAAAAAAAAAAGAATCAAATTTTAGGGCTGGGCACAGTGGCTCATGCCTGTAATCCTAGCACTGTGGGAGGTCAAGGTGGGTGGATTGCCTGAGTTCACCGGTTCTAGACCAGCATGAGCAAGAGCAAGACCCCATCTTTAAAAATAGCCCAGCGTTGCGGCAGGTGCCTGTAGTCTCAGCTACTCAGGAGGCTGAGGCAAGAGAATCACTTGAGCCTAAGAGTTTGAGGTTGCTGTGAGCTGTGACATCACAGCACTCTACTGAGGGAGACAAAGTGGGACTCTGCTCAAAAAAAAAGAAAATGAAATGAATCAATTTTTTATAAACAGTATTTTTCAAACAGAATATTCAGCCTCTCATAAAACAGAAACACTGGCCAACATCAGGTGGTTCTGTCAATTTCAACGGTCTCTAAAGCAGCAAAGGTGGCTACTTGGTTACACAGAGAGAGGAGGTAAACACGGATAAATGGGCAACAGTGTTTTCATCACTAATAGGAGTTTATGGAGAAATTTCCCCTAGGTTCCCCTCATCTCTACTATCACAATCCAGAAAAGAGCTGTGAAAGTGGGGCATAAGGCTGAGCCATATCCTGGAGGACTTGTAAACACTTAAAGACAAGCTTTATCCACTTGCCCAAGTCACAAGATTATGACTATGTACTGTGGATTGCTTGTGAATTCTTGGGAGGTAAAAACTTCTCAAGCAGAAAAGCCATTGCAATAACTAAATTAAAAAAAAATTGTTACAAAATGTTCTTCCCACTGGAGAAAGAAATCCTATGCCCTAATGTTACAGGTGCTAATTTACTGGAACAGTCATAAAGGAACTTGGCAAGGTGTTACTGCCAAGTTATATAATCAAAAATCATATTGCCTTTACTCTCTACAGCTTCCAGGAAACCTAGAGGTACAAATGTAATTATAAAATTTAAATTGGTTAAACTCTCTGAAACCCTTGGACATCCCTGGCTGAGAACTTCACCCCTTGTGGTCATCGGGTCAGCCCATTCTGGAACTCATAGACCATAACCTGAAGAACTATGTACCTGCAAGTCTTTGCACCCATAGCTGATTTGACCTTGTTTCAGGCAGGCCTAATGAAATATTGTCAAAAGAAATTCAATCATAATTCTTATCTTCCATGGGCATGCAAACTGGGTTTTTAAAAATTTTACCTTTGGAACCTTTTCAACCTTTTAACCTGGATATCAGGTATTTCTGGAAAAGACACCAATTGGAAATATTCTCTGGATACATGCTGGAAAGGATGTTATGAAGGCTGCTAACAGATACCAAGTAAAACTACTATATGCAAGTATCCCCTATGCAAAAAAGAAGGCTAAAGAAATTGAGTTGGTAGTGGGGACCACTGAGTGTCCCTATTACCAGGTATCAGATATCTCACACTGAGCCTTAAAAAAATCTTCCAAATGAAGAAAACTGTCTGAGGTTGACATCAGCTACCCAACTAGTTTGGACCAGCTGGTAAATACTTAAAGTATACAGCTTCTGTTCATTCACCAGAATGAGACCCAATGACCCAAACCATCAATTTTCTCTTTCTTTCTTTCCTTATTTCTTTCCTTGCCCCCATACTTTTGTCTCAAATCCTCATAGATATTCATTTGATTTCTTTTTGGTGACTTAAACTTTCTGATAGCATACTAACAATGACTTATTCATATTTTTTATTTTTGTCCTTAAGAAATGTGGCTCAGGGAGAGTTCATACTCACCAGAAATTTTCTACCCAACAGTGTGAATACTCTAGGAAATCAGAAATATTTTTGGAAGCCTTTTAGTGCATCTATAACTTCTAGTGTATTCCATATCACTGGATCTGAAGCATCCCATATTTCTGTTCAAGATTTCCAACCTTATGATGCTAACTTATCCTATTCAATCATGTGGATTAAACATATGTCTTCATTTATAAGCACTGGTATTGTAATTATATTTATCTTACATCTTTGACTCATCTAAGGTCTAAAATCTATTCTGAAATTTTCAATGAGAAACTGAGTAGATTTTTTCTGACTGTCTTTGATGTTTCTACGTACATTTTTGTAACTGTACTAAATTCTGTGAAAATTGTAAAATAGTTTTCTCAAACTTTAGCAATCATGTCATGGAAAATCTCATCAAACCCAAATCAAAGTTGAAAATTAAAATTGAGGGGTGGGGCAGAGCCAAGATGGCGGACTGCAGCCAGCTTCCCACAGAGGCTCCCATCCAGAAGGAGACTTAAAGGACAGAAGTCTGACAAGTAAGCTATGGTTTGGAGCTGAGCCAAGAGAGAAGATTGAAGAACCCACAACAGCTTTGCTGAGGCAAGCTGTGACCCCCAAATCAAAAGGTACAAAACCCACCACCAGTGGCAGCAGCAGAGTCCTCCACTCCTAGAGCTGCGTGCTGCAGTCGGTGCCGGAGGAGCCCACTGCTCCTGGCGGGCCCATAACTGCTTGCTAGAGCCACATGCCCCCCACGGGGGCAGTGCAGGAGTACCCCACTCCCGGCAGGCTCAGAACTCCTTGCTAGAGCCATGTGCACCCCTTAGGGAAGCAGCAGAGGAGTCCCCAACTAGGGGCAGGCTCAGAATAGCTTGCTGGAGCCGCATGTATCCCACGGGCAGTGTCAGAGGAGTCCTCCGCTCTGGGTGGGCCCAGAACTGTTTGCTAAAGCCACAGGTGCCCCCTGGAGGCTGGCGGAGGAGTCCCCCACTCTGGGTGGCCCAGAACTGCTTTCTAGAGCCCCGTGCACGCTGCGGGGCCGGCACAGGAGTCTGCAGGTGCAGTAGGCCCAGAACTGCTTGCTAGAGCCATGCGGCCCTACAGGCAGTGGGGAAGGTGTCTCCCACTCCAGGCAAGCCCAGATCTGCTTGCTAGAGCCGTGCGTGTCCCACAGGTGGCTGCGGAGGAGCCCTCCATTCCAGGCAGGCCTAGAACTACTTGCTAGGGCCACGTGTGCCCCACAGGCAGCAGCAGAGGACTCTATGCTCAGGTAATCCCAGAACTGTTTGCTAGAGCTGCGCGTGTCCCGTGGGCAGCTGCAGAAGAGTCCTCATTCTGGGCAGGCCCAAAACTGCTTGCTAGAGCCATGCATGCCCCACGGGGGCCGGTGGAGGAATCCCCCACTCTGGTCAGGCCCAGCAAGCTGAAATCCAAGGAAGAGCATTTAAGAACACAAATACGAGTACAAAGCGGGCTCCAGAACTGCTTGCTAGAACCGCACACCTCCCACAGGCGGCAGGTGGCTGCAGGGGAGCCCCCAGCTCTGGGCAGGCACAGAACTACTTGCTAGAGCCATGCGTGCCCCGCAGGCAGCAGTGGAGGAGGCCCCCACTCTGGGTGGGCCCAGAACTGCTTGCTAGAGTTAAGCACCCCATGGGCTGGGGAAATCCCAGCTCCAGGCTCCCACTCTGGGCGGGCCCAGAACTGTTTGCTAGAGCCACGTGCATCCCGTGGGTGGCGGCAAAGGAGTTCCCCCCTCTGGGCTCCTGCGCCAGGAGGGACCAGATTGGCTAGCTAGTGCCACATGTGTCCAGTGGGTGGCAGTGGAGGAATCCTCCACTCCCCATTCCCCTGCCCCTGCAGTTGCCCCAGTGGGGGTGACTAGGACTGATCTGGTCACACGTGTGCCCTGCACCACCGCTGCTTTTCCCCCACCCCCCGTTGCTCTGGCAGGGCTGAACTAGGACTGACAATGGCTGCATGTATTCCCCACACAGCTGCTTCCCTTCCCCTTCCCCCTGGTTGCCCCAGTGGAGCCTAACTAGGACTGACCTGGCTGCGCGCATTCCCCGCACAGCCGCTGCTATTCCCCTAACCCCTGGTTGCCCCAGCTGGGCTGATCAAGGACTGATCTGGCCGCTGCCCTTCCCCTTCCCCCCAGTCACCCAGGTGGGGCCGAACTAGGACTGATTCCGCTGCTGCTGTTCCCCTGCCCCCTGGTGGCCCTGGTGAGGCCAAATGAGGACTGATCCGGCCTTTGCTGTTCTCCTTCCCCCATGACCGCACTGGCAGGGCTGGATAATTCCCCTGCTCTGCCCTCCTCGTCCCCCCACCGGGCTGAAGTAGGACTGATTCAGCTGCTCTTGTGCTTTGCGCAGCTGCTGTCCTTCACCTGCCCAGTGGTAACCCCGGCGGGGCTGAACTAGGACTGATCTAGCTGTGCAAGTGCCCTGCACCACCGCTGCAGTTCCCCTGCCCCCTGTCACCCCGGTGGAGCCAAACTAGGACTGATCCAGCTGTTGCTGGTCTCCTGCCCCCCAGCCGCCCCAGCAGGCCAAAGAGGTCTGATCTGGCTACTCATGCTCCCACGCAGCTACTGCCGTTCTGCTGTGCCCTGGTCACCCCAGCGCTTGAGAACCGGGAGAAAATGACAGACATGCCCTGTCTCTCTGGGCAACCAGAGAAGAAGCCACTGACTGAACAGTTCTGATAATGTCTCCAAACAGGGTAAACTCAGCATGGGGTGGAATCAGTGGAAAAATTCTGGCAACTTGAATAAGCAGAGTAGATCAACTCCCCCAAGGAAAAATGGGGCAGATGCAATTGAAGACCCCATCCATAAAGATATGGCTGAGATGTCAGAAATTGTGTTCTGAATTTGGATAGCAAATAAGATTGACAGAATGGAAGAAAGGAGGGAATTAGAATTTCAAGAAATTATTCAAAAGATATCTCAAAAAAAAAAAAAAAAAAGAAAAGAAAAGAAAAGAAAAGAAAAGGCTCAGCACCTGTGACTCAAGTGGCTAGGGAACCAGACACATACACCTAAGGTGGTAGGATTGAATCCAGCCCAGGGCTGCCAAACAACAATGATGGCTGCAACCAAAAAATAGCCAGGTGTTGTGGCAGGTGTCTGTGGTCCTAGCTACTTGGGAGGTGGAGGCAGGAGACTCACTTGAGCCCAGGAGTTGGAGGTTGCTGTGAGCTGTGATGCTACAGCACTCTACCTAGGGGAACAGCCTCAGGCTATGTCTCAAAAAAAAAAAAAAAGATGTCTCAGGATTTCAGTGATTTCAAAGATAAAATAATCAAAGATTTTGAAACACTGAGACAAGAGATTGCAGTTTTCAGGATCTGAAAGATACAGTGAAATCCCTCCGTAACAGAGTGGAACAGGCAGAAGAAAGGATCTCTGACTTTGAAGAGAAAGCTTTTGAAGAATCCCAGGAGCACAAAGATCAAAAGAAATGGAGAGCAAAATGGATCTTTCTCTCAGAGAGCTCTCAGATAATTTGAAGAAAACTAATATTCACCTTATAGGAATCCCTGAAGGTGATGAAGTTGCCTCACAAAACACAGAGGCTTTTCTTCATGAAATTATGAAAGAGAACTTTCCAGACATGCCAAGAGATTCTGAAATTCAGATAACAGATATTTTCAGAACCCCAGCATGACTCAACTCGAACAAGACATCCCCCAGACACATCATAATGAACTTCACCAAAGTTAAGATGAAAGAGAAAATTCTGAAAGCAGTCAGACGTAAGAAAACCATAACCTATAAGGGGAAGAGTAGGATGACTGCAGATCTTTCAGCTAAAACCTTTCAGGCTAGAAGAGGATGGATATAGACTTTTAATCTCCTAAAACAAAATAACTTTCAACCCAGGATCCTGTATCCAGCTAAACCGAGTTTCATCTATGATGGAGAAATTAAATACTTTAATGACATTCACACGTTGAAGAAATTTGCTATAACTAAACCAGGTCTCCAGGAAATTCTCAAATCTATCCTCCATAATGACCAGTGCAGTCCTCCACCACAAAAGTAAGCCCACTCAGAAACTTTTGATCAAATTCCAACTTCCGCAATGGCAAAAGGATTAAAAATGTCTACTGGACTTTCGAGCAACTCGATGCCCAAAATTTTACCAGGCTTATCAATAATTTCTATCAATGTGAATGGCTTAAATTGTCCTCTAAAGAGGCACAGATTGGCTGATTGGATACAGAAGCTCAGATCAGACATCTGTTGTATACAAGAATCTCACCTTACCTTAAAAGACAAATACAGACTCAAGGTGAAGGGATGGTCATCTATATTCCAGGCTAATGGAAAGCAGAAAAAAGCACTGTTGCAATATTATTTGCAGATACAATAGGTTTTAAACCAACAAAAGTAACCAAAGATAAAGATGGCCACTTTATATTTGTTAAGGGCAATGCTCTAATATAATGAGATCTCAATTATCAAAATCTATGTGCCCAACCAGAATGCACCTCAATTTATAAAAGAGACTCTAACTGGCATGAGCAACTTGATCTCTCCCAGCTCCATCATAGTCGGAGATTTCAATACTCCTTTGGCAGTATTGGACAGATCCTCCAAAAAGAAGCTAAGCAAAGAAATCTTAGATTTAAATTTAACTATTCAACTTTTGGACCTAACAGACATCTACAGAACTTTTCATCTTAACAAAACTGAATACACATTTTTCTCATCAGTCCATGGAACATACTCCAAAATCGATCACATCTTAGGTCATAAGTCTAACCTCAGTAAATTTAAAAGAATAGAAATTATTCCATGCCTCTTCTCGGACCATCATGGAATAGAAGTTGAACTCAGTAACAACAGGAATTTACAGTCTCATACAAAAATATGGAAGCTAAATAACCTGATGCTGAATGATAGATGGGTCAAAGACGAGATCAAGAAGGAAATTATCAAATTTTTAGAACATAATGATAATGAAGATACAAGTTATCAGAACCTCTGGGATACTGCAAAGGCAGTCCTAAGAGGGAAATTTATAGCATCACAAGCTTTCCTCAAGAGAACAGAAAGAGAGGAAGTTAACAACTTCATGGGACATCTTAAGCAACTGGAAAAGGAAGAAAATTCCAATCCCAAACCCAGCAGAAGAAAAGAAATAACCAAAATTAGAGCAGAATTAAATGAAATTGAAAATAAAAGGATTATAGAACACATCAATAAATCCAAAAGTTGGTTTTTTGAAAAGGTCGATAAAATTGATAAACCTTTGGCCAGCCTAACCAAGAAAAAAAGAGTAAAATCTCTAATCTCATCAATCAGAAATGGTAAAGATGAAATAACAACAGACCCCTTAGAAATTCAAAAAATCCTTAATGAATATTACAAGAAACTTTATTCCC
>CAUYQV010032611.1:0-10672 GCA_963574575.1 Galagoides demidoff
TGTGGTCCCAGCTACTTGGGAGGCGGAGGCAGGAGACTGGCTTGAGCCCAGGAGTTGGAGGTTGCTATGAGCTGTGATGCCATGGCACTCTACCCAGGGGGACAGCTTGAGGCTCCGTCTCAAAAAAAAAAAAAAAAAAAAGATAAACAATGAAATACGCTCCACGTGTTTTTATAATAGCTCTAAATTATTAATTTCAACTTTTTTTTGCAGTTTTTGACTGGGGCTGGGTTTGAACCCACCACCTCTGATATATGGGGCCAGTGCCCTACTCCTTGAGCCATAGGTACTGCCCTAATTTCAACCTTTCAAATATATTACTAACTTAAATACTCTGGAAAAGTGAAAAAAGACAGTAAGCAAATTAGCCCTATTCATTTCACTACGTTCCAGGATGGAGCTGGAGGCTGGCAAGTACCTGCCACTTTGTCTAGCCCTCCCCCAGCCTCTTCCTCCCTGTATCTACTCACCTCACATAGTTAAGTCTTACTTTCTTCATTGGTTCTATTTTGCAATGCTCTTCCTTTAAATGTAGCACTGCATGTTTTAGACTTATCTAATACATTACCAGTGACACTGAATAACCAAATCTTCTCCAATGACATTCTGGTCACTATCATGCAAGCTGACTCCATGCCATCTACAGATTAATAAAATGAGTTGACATTTACCTCCAACAAGACCTTTACAACCATTTGAAGCTCACCTTAGCATAAAGAAAGGCTTCGTTCACTGGGGCTTTACTGGCAAACATGGTCTCAATGAAAGCCTATGAAGAGAAAGGAGGATGAAACAAACAGTCTCATTCTTTTTTTTTTTGAGACAGAGCCTCAAGCTATCACCCTGGGTGAAGTACTATGGCATCACAGCTCACAGCAACCTCCAACTCCTGGGCTCAAGTGAGTCTCCTGCCTCTACCTCCCAAGTAGCTGGGACTACAGGTGCCTGCCACAACGCCTGGCTATTTTTTGGTTGCAGCTGTCATTGTTTGGATTCGAACCCACCACCTTAGGTATATGTGGCTGGCGCCTTAGCCGCTTGAGCCACAGGTGCTGAGCCTAATTCTAGCTACTTAAGAGGCTGAGGTAGAATTACTTGAGCATAGGAGTTTGAGGTTGCAATGGGCTATGATGATACCACTGTACTCTACCTGGGATGACAGAAAGAGACCTTGTCTCAAAAAGAACTTTTTTTTTTTTGAGACAGAGTTTCATTATGTTGCCCTCGGTAGAGTGCTGTAGTGTCACAGCTCACAGCCACCTCAAACTCTTGGGCTTAGGCAATTACCTTGCCTCAATCTCCTATGTAGATGGGACTAAAGGTACCCACCACAACACCTGGCTATTTTTTGTTGCAGTTTTCATTGTTGTTTAGCTGGCCTAGGCCAGGCTCGAACCTGCCAGCCTCTGTGCATGAGGCTGGCGCTGTAACCACTGTGCTATGGGCGCTGAGCCTTTTTTTCTGTTTTCTTTTCTTTTCTTTTTTTTTTGCAGTTTTTGGCTGAGGCTGGGTTTTGAACCCGCCACCTCCGGCATATGGGGCTGGCACCCTACTCCTTTGAGCCACAGATGCTGCCCTACTTTTTTTTTTTTTTTTGTTGTTGTTGTTGCAGTTTGGCGGGGACTGGGTTTGAACTCTCCAGACCCTGGGGTATATGGAGTCAGTGCCCTACTCACTCACCCACAGGGTCTGTCTTTTTTGTTTGTTTGTTTTCTTTTTGAGACAGAGACAAAAGCTGTCGCCCTGGGAAGAGTGCTGTGGTATCACAGCTCACAGCAACCTTAACTCTTGGGCTTAAGTGATTCTCTCGCCTCAGCCTCCCAGTAGCTGGGACTACAGGTGCCCCCCCACAAAGCCCAGCTATTTTTCTTGTTGTTGTTATTACAGTTGCCATTTTTGTTTTAGCTGGCCTGGGCCAGGTTTGAACCCGCCAGCCTCAGTATATATGGCTGGTGTCCTATGCACTGACCTACAGGCACTGTCCTCTAAAAGAAAATCTTTAAAAAAGGCAGAATTATAAACATTCACTAAATACACTTAAGTTGAAGCTAGATGTTTACAGGCTGAAAGATTACTACATTGACTATATGACCTCAAGGTGCCTACTAACCCCTAATGACTTAAGATTTTTCAAATTGAAAAAAGCTTTTCAATAGGAAATGTACCTGTGATGTTAGCTTTCCAGCAATCTGCATTCGTTCAATTTCTGCAGGAGATTTGATCAGCCGGAGACGCTGTATGAGCTGTTGGACACCCCGAACCTTGTTCTTGCTCCTGGCTTTGGCCTCAATCAGATGCTGCATGTAGTCAGCATGAAGCTGCGTGTGAGAGGGCCTCATCCAGTCATACCAAACCATGTTCGTCTCAGCTTAAAAGAAGAAACCAAAACATCAATATAAAACCAACAACAGTCCAACTACAAAACCTGTAATGTGAACCTCTAAAGCAGTGGTTCTTAACCTTCCAAATGCTGCGGCCCTTTAATATGGTTCCTGTGGGTCACGACCCACAGGTTGAGAACCACTGGCTTAAGGCCAAGAGTCTAAGGTTGCTGTGAGCTGTAATGTCACTGCACTCTACCACGGGTGACATAATGAGACTCTGTTAAAAAAAAAAAAAAATCACTAGAAGGCTGGATGCAGTGGCTCACACCTGTAATCTTAGGACTTTGGGAAGCCAAGGCAGGTGGATTGCTTGAGATTAGGAGTTCAAGACCAGCCTGAGTCAGAATGAGACCCTGTCTCTAAAAACTAGCTGGGTATTGGGTGGCGCCTGTGGCTTAGCGAATAGGGCGCAGGCCCCATATACCAAGGGTGGTGGTTTCAAACCCGGCCCCAGCCAAATTGCAACAATAACAACAAAAAAGACCAGCTTGAACAAGAGCAAGACCCTGTCTCTAAAAATAGCTGGGTGCCTGGGGGGCTTAGGCAAGAGGATCACTTGAGCCCAGGAGTTTGAGGTTGCTGTGAGCTATGACTCCACAGCATTCTACCTAGGGCGACAAAGACTGTTAAAAACTAGCTGAGTGTTGTGGTGGGCGCCGATAGTCCCAGCTACTTGGGAGGCTGAGGCAAGAGAAGTGCTTCAACCCAGGAGTTTGAGGTTGCTATGAGTTATGACACCATGTCACTTAACCCCACAGTGACGGAGTAAGACTGTGTCTCAAAAACCAACCAACCGGCTCGGTGCCTGTGGCTCAATCGGCTAAGGCGCCAAGCCACGTACACCTAAGGTGGCAGGTTCGAATCCCCAGCCCGGGCCTGCCAAACAACAATGATGGCTGCAACCAAAAAATGGTGGGGCGTTGTGGCGGGCATCTGTGGTCCCAGCTACTTGGGAGGCTGAGGCCGGAGACTCGCTTGAGCCCAGGAGTTGGAGATTGCTATGAGCTGTGATGCCATGGCACTCTACCCAGGGGGATAGCTTGAGGCTCCGTCTCAAAAAAAAACCAAAAAACCAACCAACCAAACCAAACAAAAAAGCAATCACTGGAAAGGTCATTCCCTAAAAATGGCAAAATATTCTGAAATTGAATAGACAGCTTTTTTGTACCCCAAATTTGATTGTTCCTTATAAAGATGACAGATGGGACTAAAGCTTTGTTCAACCTTTGATTTTACTTATTATTTATTAATTGTTAAAGAGTAATTATAACAATTTTTCTCCATCACCACCATTAAGCTAGAGGCACTGTTGAATTGCACACAAAAGGACAGAAAAATGTACTCAGATCATGACATTATGGTCAAAGCATTTCGTCACTTCACAAAATTAACTCAGTGTTAGGGGAAGAAGGTTCTTCTCTCATTTGGAGCATTTATTCATTACCATAGAAACACTATAGTTGATAATGGGCACTGATCCATGTTGCCCACCTCTCCATCTGCAAATGCTGTCTATTCTCACTGTAAACAATCATGGCTCATCTTTTAACTTTAGTGAACCAAGGAAATGATCTATATTTGCCTGAAGGCATATACGAAGGCTTATTATGAAAATGATTTGCACTCAACACTAGATCTACATTTGTTCCTTTTTTTCCTGACACATGGCCATGCACAGTATTCCTAACAACCAAGACTAAATGGTTTTATGTTTTATACGACTAAAACGTACTTTGGGACAATAGAGAAAAAAATTCAGAGAACTTTTCTTTTTTTGAGACAGTCTTACTATGTTACCCTCAGTAAAGTGGTGTAGCGTCACAGCTCACAGCAACCTCAAACTCTTTTTTAATTGGTTGCAGCCATCATTGTTGTTTGGCAGGCCTGGGCTGGATTTGAACCCGCCACCTTAGGTGTATGTGGCTGGCGCCTTAGCCACTTGAGCCACAGGTGCCAAGCCAGCAACCTCAAACTCTTGAGTGTAAGCGATTCTCTTGCCTCAGCCTCCAAAGTAGCTGGGACTATAGGCGTCTGCCACAATGCCCAGCTATAATTTTTGGTTACAGTTGTCATTGTTCTTTAGCAGGCCCAGGCTGGGCTCAAACCTGCCAGCCTTGGTGTATGTGGCTGGTGCCCTACCCACTGAGTAACGGGTGCAGTCCAAAATTCAGAAAACCTTTCTTTTTTTTTTGAGACAGAGTTTTACTTCCTCACCCTCAGTAGACTACTGTGCTGTCACAGCTCACAGCAACTTCTAGCTCTTGGGCTCAGGCGATTCTCTTGCCTCAGCCTCCCAAGTAGCTGGGACTATAGGTGCCTGCCACAACACCTGGCTATTTTTGTTGTTGTTGTTGCAGTTTGCTGGAGCCAGGTTTGAACCTGCCACCCTCGGTATTTGGGGCCGGTGCCCTACTCACTAAGCCACAGGCTCTGCCCCCACAAAACTTTTATTGGATATAAATTAGTGTTTTTATGTCTTAAATATTTTATTTTCAGGCTCAGAACCCTAAGCAGTGGTTACAGTGCCAGCCACATACACCAAGGCTGGCAGGTTCGAACCTAGCAAGGGACAGCTAAACAACAATGACAACTGCAACCAAAAATCGCTGAGCATTGTGGCAGGCGCCTATGGTCCCAGCTATTTGGGAGGCTGGGGCAAGAGAATCGCTTAAGCCCAAGAGTTTGAGGTTGCCGTGAGCTGTGATGCTACAGCACTCTAGTGAGGGCAACAGAATGAGACTCTTGTCTCAAAAAAAAATTTTTTTTTTCATTTTAAAATAAAAATGATTTTATTTTATTTTATTTTATTTTATTTTTGAGACAGAGCCTCAAGCTGTCACCCTGGGTAGAGTGCCATGGCTTCACTGCTCACAGCAACCTCCAACTCCTGGGCTCAAGCGAGTCTCATGCCTCAGCCTCCCAAGTAGCTGGGACCACAGGCGCCTGCCACAACGCCTGGCTATTTTTTGGTTGCAGCCATTATTGTTGTTTGGCGGGTCTGGGCTGGATTCGAACCCACCACCTTAGGTGTATGTGGCTGGCGCCTTAGCCGCTTGAGCCACGGGCGCCGAGCCATAAAAATGATTTTAAATATGCACATTATATTAGAAACATTTACCTTACTTATGATAGAAATTTAATTGCTTAAGTTTTTAAAAAGAAAAACCTCTGTTACATGTTCTCAGTGTATAAAATTATAGGTCATCTTTTTTAGGTTTCTAAACTTTTTTTTTTCTTTTTGTAGGAGACAGAGTCTCACTTTATCACCCTCAGTAGAGTGCCGTGGCATCACACAACTCAAGCAACCTCCAACTCCTGGGCTCACACAATTCTCCTGCCTCAGCCTCCCAAGTAGCTGGGACTACAGGGACCTGCCACAGCACTTGGCTATTTTTTTGTTGCAGTTTGGCCAGGGCCGAGTTAGAACCCGTCACCCTCGGTACATGGGGCCGATACCCTACTCACTGAGCCACAGGCACCACCCAGGTTTCTAAACTTCTTAATTGTCACCTTGGGTAGAATGCCATGTGGCATCATAGCTCACAGCAACCTCAAACTCTTGGGTTTAAGCTATTCTCTTGCCTCAGCCTCCCAAATTGCTGGGACTAGCACTTGCCACAAAGCCTAGCTAGATTTTTTTTTTCCCAGAGACAGGGTTTTGCTTCCATTTAGGCTGGTCTCAATTTCCTGAGCTTAAGCAATCCATTCACTTCCCAGAGTGCTAGGATTACAGGCATGGGCCACGGTACCCAGCCCAGTTTTTAAACTTTTTAGATAAATACGATTGCGTTAATCTTTTCCTTTGTCTAGTATTTTTTATTTTCCTTAAGACCGGCCTTGCTCTGTTGCATATACTAGAGTGTAGTGTTATGCATCATAGCTCACTGCAACCTCAAACTCTTGGGTTTTAGCAATCCTCCCAGCTTAGCCTCTTGAGTATCTGGGACTCCAGGTATACACAGCCATGCCTGGCTAATATTTTTATTTGCACAGAGGGAATCGGATCTCACTATGTTGCTCAGGTCTCGAATTCCTGGGCTCAAGTGATTCTCCAGCCTCAGCCTCTCAATGTGCTTTTATATAGCAAACTAGAAACATTAGGAATGGTGGATGGGGGTGGCGCCTGTGACTCAATGAGTAGGGTGCCAAGTTGAAACCTGGCCCTGGCCAAACTGCAACAAAAAAACAGCCAGGCGTTGTGGCAGGCGCCTGTAGTCCCAGCTACTCGGAAGGCTGAGACAGGAGACTCACCTAAGCCCAAGAGCTGGAGGTTGCTGTGAGCTGTGATACCACAGCACTCTACAAAAGGTGAAAGAGTAAGACTCTGTCTCTTAAAAAAAAAACAAAAATACAAGTGGTGGATGAGAAATATTTTTGAGAAACTCTAAAGGCTCAGCACCCATAGCACAGTGGTTACAGCACCAGCCACATACATAGAGGATGGCAGGTTCAAACCTGGCCTGGCCCAGCTAAACAACGACAGCTGCAACAAAAAATAGCCAGGCATTGTGGTAGGCGCCTGTTGTCCCAGCTATGCGGGAGGTTGAGGCAAGAGAATCACTTAAGCCCAAGAGTTTGAGGCTGCTGTGAGCTGTGATGCCACAGCACTCTCCCAAGGGTGACATAGTGAGACTCTGACTGGAAAAAAAAAAAGAAGGGCGGTGCCTGTGGCTCAAAGGAGTGGGGCGCTTTCCCCATGTGCCAGAGGTGGCGGGTTCAAACCCAGCCCGGGCCAAAAAATGCAAAAAAACAAAAAAAAAAATCTTTAGGGCCAGGTACAGTGGCTCACAACTGTAATTTTAGTAATTTTAGCAGTTTGGGAGGCCAAGGAGGGAGAAATGCAGGAGTTTCAGACCAGCCTGGGCTATTTAAAAAAAAAACAAACTTTTTTTTAGATTTTTATTTTTTTGGAGATGGCGGGGATCTCGCTTTGTTGAACAGATTGGTCTAGAATTCTTAACCGTAGCCAATCCTCCCA
Organism: Galagoides demidoff; assembly: GCA_963574575.1. Taxonomy (NCBI): domain Eukaryota; kingdom Metazoa; phylum Chordata; class Mammalia; order Primates; family Galagidae; genus Galagoides; species Galagoides demidoff. The sequence goes on from CAUYQV010032611.1 coordinate 7,363, forward strand.
TCTCAGCCTCCCAAGTGGCTGGGACTATAGGTGTGTGCCACTGTGCCCAACTTATTCCCTTCCTTTAAAATGACATTCTTTCTCTCAAGATTTCAAATGAGTGTAGTTAACAGTCTTTGTTAATGAATAATCCAGTGAAGATTTAGGAACTAAATAAATGAAATCTTTAAAGCAGCTCAGTATTTTGGAGAAGACCAAGATCTCTTTCATGGTGCTTAGGGAAATACAGCTAATCATTTTAAAAATAATAATTTTGTCTAAATAGGCAAGGAAGGCCAAGTGTGGTGGCTCACACCTATAATCCCAGGACTTGGGAGGCTGAGGTGGGTATATTGCCTGGTCTCACGGGTTCAAGACCAGCCTGAGCAAGAGCAAGACCCCATCTCTAAAAACAGACGAGCCTTGTTGCAGGTACCTATAGTCCCAGCTACTTGTGAGGCTGAGGCAAGAGAATTGCTTGATCCCAAGAGTTGGAGGTTGCTGTGAACTATGACACCTTGGCACTCTACCAAAGGTGACTAAGTGAGGCTCTGTCTCATAGGCAAGGAAGGCCTCAATCCCAGTCTGGTTTGTGATTTGACATCCGCTCCCATTTCTTACCTTTCAGTTTTGGTATGAGATGTTGAAATTCTTCTAGGGTATAGGCTTCGTCTACTCCAGTTAGAGCTATTGCTCCATCAGTGCCAGATCGTGGGCCATCCCAAAGTTCTCGACTGGGGTCTCTCCGAGGCACAAAAAGCATGGCTTTGTGTGATGGTAGCTCCTTGCCAGGGAGGCTCTGAAGGACCAGAATACTATCAGGCTCTTGGAATCCACACAGGTACAGGAAATTGTTCTCCTGGTGGAAAGTGTAGGGGATATCGTTGCTCATGTAGTAAGTCGGGTTGGAGAGTACAACTATGGTCTGGTCAGTCCCACTCTGCACTTGCAATTCCTTGTGGATCAGAGACATCAGTTTGTGTCTGCGAAGTGCGTATTCTACCTGAGATAGTCCTGGAGTCACCTCCCCTAGAAATGACAAAAGTGGTAGTTTGGAATTCTATAGTACCAAAGTATTCAGGGCAGAATAGTATTAGATGGAGACATCCAAGTTCAATTCTTTGATTTAGGCCAAATCTCCTCAAAGTGAGATGCTGTCTCAAAAACAAAACAAAACAACAAATAAAAGAAACTAACTTCAGAAATTATTTACAAGCCATATTAGAAAATCAAACTAAAACTTTAATAAGGAATTAAGGAAATAACCCAGGTTTCAAATGTCTATTCACTGTACAAATTTGAAAGAAATAATAGTTAAAGGTGGTCTGTCCTTAAAACTGGGATTATCCCTTAAGATATCTTTCAGCTTTTTGGTTCATTCTTTTACTTATTCAAATATTTACTGAACATTATTATTTGGAAGGTATTATTAGGCAAATAATCAAACTTGCTCCAAAAGTTCTTTTTTTTTTTTTTTTTTTTTTGAAGACAAGAGTCTTGGCTCGGCGCCTGTGGCTTAATCGGCTAAGGCACCAGCCCTGTACACCTAAGGTGGTGGGTTCGAATCCCCAGCCTGGGCCCACCAAACAACGATGGCTGCAACCAAAAAATGGCCGGGCGTTGTGGCAGGCGCCTGTGGTCCCAGCTACTTGGGAGACGGCGGCAGGAGACTCGCCTGAGCCCAGGAGTTGGAAGTTGCTATGAGCTGTGATGCCCTGGCACTCTACCCAGGGGGATAGCTTGAGGCTCCGTCTCAAAAAAAAAAAAAAAAAAAAGACAAGAGTCTCACTTTGTCACCCCTGGTAGAGTGCCATGGTGTCACTGCTCACAGCAACCTCCAATTCTTGGGCTCAAGCGATTCTCTTGCCTCAGCCTCTGGAGTAGCTGGGACTACAGGTGCCCTCCACAATGCCTGGCTAATTTTAGAGATAGGGTTTTGCTCTAGCTCGGGCTGGTCTCGAAATTGTGAGCTTAGGCAATTCACCTACCTCAGCCTCCCATTACAGGGAGGTTTGAATAAATAAGATGGAGAAAAGGGTCAATCTGCTTGTGTATGACTTCCCTTCCTGTTCCCCACCTACTGAGGCCAGGAAAAGGGAGGGGGGAAGAAGGTGTTTCCCTGAAGCTGACCAGTTCACACTGAGGCATGCTGGAGCACCACAGGTTACCAGGTACCCACCTTCTACAGGCAAGGCACTGAGCCCAGGGAAGAAGAAGGGTGCTGTGGTACTTGCCCCTTAATGAGTGAAGTGAGGCTAGAGAGTCCAGGAGTCCCTCTGCATGCCTTCCCACAGTCTGTCTGAGCATGCTATGAAACCTCAAAATATCCTGCGATTTTTTATTTTTTTGAGACAGAGCCTCGAGCTGTCTTCCTGGGTAGGGTGCCGTGTTATCACAGCTCACAGCAACCTCCAACTCCTGGGCTCAAGCGAGTCTCCTGCCTCAGCCTCCCAAGTAGCTGGGACCACAGGCGCCTGGCTATTTTTTGGTTGCAGCCGTCATTGTTTGGCGGGCCTGGGCTGGATTCAAACCCGCCACCTTAGGTGTATGTGGTTGGCGCCTTAGGCACTTGAGCCACAGGCGCTGAGCCAAAAATATACTAGGATTAACAAAGGTAGCTGTGTCTGAGCCCATCCCTTCCAACAGTGACTTTTAGTCCCAATTTCCACTCTTAAGTGGAGACCCTCTTCTTTACCAAGTCTCCAAAGAGAAAACAGGTCTGATGGCTGCTGTGGATGAGGGGGAATTCTGGAGCCTGGCCCCTAGCCTTGGCTGGAGGAGTCTCCTGGAATTGATGGGGTGGGTTCTTGCCATTCGGGACATTTTCAAATAGTTGCTGTTCAAAAACCGAAATAAAAATGAAGACTCATAACCTGCCCACCTACTTCAAATGTAAGCGATATGAGAACATAGATTTTTGCTTGTTTGTTTAATATTATTTACTCAAGGCCTAGAATAATAACTGAAGTATAGTGGGCATTAGATAAATATTTACTAAATGACCTATAGTTTTTAACATAATGGAGTTTAAGGACAAAAAGCCTTTCTCAATTTTAAGACCTAGAATAAATTTGCCCTTCTAATCTCCCAAGGTATAATACCTTTCTAGTAAAACTTTTCATTCTCTGGCTCGGCGCCTGTGGCTCAATTGGCTAAGGCGCCAGTCACGTACACCTAAGGTGGCGGGTTTGAATCCCCAGCCCGGGCCCGCCAAACAACAATGATGGCTGCAACCAAAAAGTGGCCGGGCGTTGTGGCGGGCGCCTGTGGTCCCAGCTACTTGGGAGGCGGAGGCAGGAGACTCGCTTGAGCCCAGGAGTTGGAGGTTGCT
>CAUYQV010032612.1:0-13192 GCA_963574575.1 Galagoides demidoff
AACAACGATGACAGCTGCAATCAAAAAATAGCCAGGCGTTGTGGCATTCACCAGTAGTCCCAGCTACTTGGGAGGCAGAGGCAGGAGACTCGCTTGAGCCCAGGAGTTGGAGGTTGCTGTGAGCTGTGATGCCATAGCACACTACCCAGGGGGACAGCTTGAGGCTCTGTCTCAAAAAAAAAAAATCCATTGTGTGTCAAATAACTTTTTTTTTTTTTTTGAGACAGAGTCTCACTCTGTTACCCAGGTTAGAGTACCATGGCATCACAGCTCACAGAAACTTCCAACTCCTGGGCTCAAGCTATTCTCCTGCCTCCAACTCCCAAGTAGGTGGGACTACAGGCGCCCACTACAACGCCTGGCCATTTTTTGGTTGCAGCCATCATTGTTGTTTGGCGGGCTGGGCTGGGGATTCGAACCTGCCACCTTAGGTGTATGTGGCTGGCGCCTTAGCCGCTTGAGCCACAGGCACTGAGCTTGGCAACCTATATTGAAATTATCTCTCATAATTACACAGTGTAATCAGGGGAATCTTCCTGACTGGGAATTTGAAAACTATCAAAACCTTCCATATTTCTTTTCTCATTTTATCGCTTTGAAAATTATTTTCCACACCCTTAAGCTATAAAATAGGGAAGAGAATATCTGTTTTTACCTACTTTGCAAAGTCAAAGCAAGGAATGATGAATTAGATAGAATATTTCTTTAAGGCATAAGCAGGAGGAATTTTCTTTAATTTTAAAAATTTATTTAGTTATCGAACATTTATTTTGCATCTTTCATGTTCTAGGCCCCATGTACCATTTTTTTTTTTTGAGACGGAGCCCCAAGCTATCCCCCTGGGTAGAGTGCTATGGCATCACAGCTCATAGCAACCTCCAACTCCTGGGCTCAAGCGAGTCTCCTGCCTCTGCCTCCCAAGTAGCTGGGACCACAGGCGCCCGCCACAACGCCCGGCCATTTTTTGGTTTCAGCCATCATCGTTGTTTGGCTGGCCTGGGCTGGGGATTCGAACCCGCCACCTTAGGTGTACGTGGCTGGCGCCATTCCAAAGCTTTCTGATGACCAAGGATGGGCCCTCTTACTGCTGTAGTGTATGCTCATTCCAGAGTGAGGGGAAGAGGGAGAGTTGTGCCTGGAATGGATTCCGGACTGCATGCCCATGAGGACTTGGACTGGACTGTCTTAGACTCTCTGTTCTTGGTTGCACAGGCCCTTCTTCCAAGGTCTGCAGGACACTGATAGGATGAAGCTTAGACTGGTGGTTAAGAGTTAGGTTCAGGGTTCTAATCCTTGGACAGCACTTGGCAGGTTAATTGGGGGGTCAGCCTCAGTTTTTTTATATGCTAAATAAAAGCTTAGTTGTTCAGATAAGTGAGATACAATTAAACTCAAGTGGGAGGGAAGGGAGAGGAGAAAGAGGGAGGAGGACTGATGTGCTGTCACTTAACTGGCACAATGTAAGGGTAGATGGGACATCGCCTGGGGGAGGGGCACAACTGTAACTTGGAATCTACCTAACAAACGCAAACAATGCAACCTAATCAGCTGTACCCTCGTATTAATCTGAAATTAAAAAAAAAAAAAAGGTAAGTGAGATCAATTCCCTCAAAAGAGCTTAGCACAGATCTGGGCACTTGGTAAGATTCCATAAATGTCAGCGTTTGTAATTATCATTACTTTTATTATTAGCACCATTTTTTTTTAATTACCCTTACCTCCTTACTAAGCCAAAAAATGGAATACGTGAACATGTGCTAAAATCACCTGCCACGGACATCACCTTGTGTGCCTGGAGAAGGCACATTTGGAGGTAACAAACCACTCTATAGCTAAAGAGGAGGTGGTGGTTTTACCTGGACTTTCAAAAGCTTTTGAAAGGGCTGTGTGACAGCAGAGAGAAGCTGAGTCCCAGACAATAAACAGGCCCTTCTCTCCATAGAGAAGAAAGAGGCCTTAAGAACGGCTGCTGGTAGCATCCATGCCATTTAACATCTTAAGGGACCTGGGTGGAGGCCTGCAGCACTTCCCTAAGCAGCTGCCTTCTTCCGGGGAGAGGAGAGCAGCTCTACCCCACCTTGTAGATTCCCTGCTAAGCCCCACAAAGAGGCTGTGGACCTCTTTGGAGAACCTAGCTGGCCCTGAGGAAGCAGATATCTGAGATACCCCAGGATGGGGGGCCGGAGGCCCACTCAACTCTGGAGGGCAGAGAGGAGCACTTTCTTTTCTTGAATTTTAGCCCAGCTCCCCACCAGATGAATGGCCTTGGGTAAAGTAACTTTCTCAGTTCCCGATAAGATTTTCCTGTGTGGTGCACTTTCACCACACTGCGGCAAAGCTGCCTAGGGACAATGTCTCTGAAAGTCCCAGGCAGCACTGGCTTGGTGGTAGGGCTTCAGGGTTCATGTCTTCTCCACCCAGCGTTCAGAAGAGACACTGGGAGCGTGTTAAGTATTTGGAAACACTGTTGAGTGGTTAAATTTAATTCTATTTTCTCTTTTGTTTTAAAGTTTTGACAGGCTTGGGAGTGGTGATAGGGTCTACCTTTGTCCCTGAGTCTCTGAGTCAGTGGGTAGGATGGGTACTAGGTGAGGCAGAGTGATAGGACAGGCAGGGACTCAGCCACTCCCACTTACAGTCCTGCCCTGCGGGGTCCTCGGGCACCTCCCCAACCCAGGGGGTCCTGGGCAGTGCCTCAGGACACTTTGCTGGGCCACTCCACACACTGTCTCCTGCCCGCCTCTGGGGGACCTTTTCCAGGTGCCTGCTCTGTGCACATAGTTGACAGGTGCTGGGGCCTGGAGACAAGAGTTCTTGCCTCAAAGAAGCTCAGAAGACCCACCAGTCACAGCCATGGCAGCAGGCAGTATAGGCAGAGAGCAGTGAGAGTAAAAACAGACAAGTCCATCTGAAATGGCACTGGCACCCACACGGGAGCGTCTCTGTGACACGGTGATATAATAGATACACATTTGGTCTCCACTCCTGGTTCCTGGCACACAGCTCTTAAAACCCTTGGAATCGCAGGAGTGATAAGGGTGGCTTTGTGCATTAATAAGACGACTGGCAGCTGGGGTCTCCTAGGTAGCTTCAGCTTGGGGCAGAATTCTGAATGGCCATGGCCGAATTAGAGGGCTGGAACATTCAACCCTCTGGGAAGGGGAGAGGGGCTGATTGTTGAGGTGATCACCCATGGCCAAGGATGTAATCAGTCATGTCCACACAACAAAGCCTCCATAAACACCCAAAAGATGGGGTCAGAGAGCTTCTGGAGGTTCCTGGAGGATGGTGCTCCTAGAGAATCCTGGAAGCCCCACACCCCTTCCGCCTATGCATCCCTCCCATATGGCTATTCCCCTGGATTCTTCATAGCATTCTTTACAATAAATGGGTAAACTATAAGCAACATGTGTTCCCTGAGTTCTGTGAGCTCTTCTTGAAAATAAATCCAAGCCAAGAAAGGAATAGTGGGAACCCTGATTTATAGCTGGTGGGTTAGAAGTTCAGGTCACAAGTAGAGTTTCAATTCGCATCTGGAGTGGGGACAATCCTGTGGGATCTAGCTCTTAACCTGCGGCATCTGATGCGATCTCCAGGTGGACAGTGTCAGAATTGCTGGAGCTGGAGAATTGCTTGGTGGGGGGCAGAAATCTGCACACATTTTGGCAGCCAGAGAGGCATTTTGTGCTATATGCCGTGTATAAGGGTAGAAAAAGGACTTTGGTTTTTTTCCTGTCTCAAACAGTTTCAAGATACTTGCTTTCCAATCTACAAACTATGGAGGTGAGGGAGTTTTGACCCCCTACATTTCCAACAGACGCCTGAGAATTGGAAGCCACCAAAGTCAGAATTGTGACCATCTGGCACTAAGCCGCTTCTCTCCTTGTGAACTAGCACTGTCTTTCCCAGGGGTGTGTACACCAGGAACTGGGCTTCTGTCTCTATAAATGGGCATAATTCCACCACAGGGAGGAGGGGAAAATAAACAACCTAGGAAATCTTTTGAGCTTCCTTCATCACTATAGCACAAATAAAAATAAAGCTCTAAAGACCTCCTTCTCTCCTTTTCCCACAGCAGACTAATAATTACTGATCCTGCAGACCAGACTTCAGGAGGTGGGCCCTGCCGATCACACACACAGAAAGTCCTGATTGGGTCTGGAGGGGGCCTGGCCACTCCCTCCCAGAGGAAGGCCCAGGGCCTCAGGGCCACCCAGAGCCTGCAGCTCCGACAGTGTGCTCTGCACACCCAGAGGCCTCTAGTGTGGAGTCTGGGGCAAGGGCTCCACTGCTCCTCCTTTGGTCTTATGTACTTTTGGCTCCTGCCAGGTTAATCTGACAATCTGTAATCCTGTATGTCTCTCAGACCCTCAAGGCAAACTGATCATGGCCATCTGGATCCAGAGGTCCTGGATAGCAGTGAAGGGAAAGCCATGGGCTACCAGGAATGAACAAGGGTGAAGATGTTCACGTCCACTCCACTCCTTCATGGGCATGATGAGCCCATCACAGACACTGACCCCCTCTTGCTTTCTCTAAAGCCCCACCTTTTACCCCATTCTCTCCCGCAAAATCAAAACCCATTTCCCAGATCATCTCGACAGTGACTTAGAGAAAAAAACAGGCTTATACCGTGGAGGCTGTCACCTAGACTTCTTTGCCCATACTAGAAAATAGACAACCTGGGAGGGGCAAAGACCCCCAGATCCCTAGCCCTGGGAGGGGGCATGGACAAGACAGCTTGAAGCTACCCACTTCTGAGGCTGACTCCCTGTGACTAGTCGCCCCAGCCCCAGTGACTGTCTTGGGCTCTGTAGACACCACTGTTTCATGAGCTGCTTGTCTCATTACCATGCAGGGCAGTGACAGTTACGGACATAATTAAATACACCTCGGGTTAACTTGGTCATGATGGTTATCTGATTGCAATGCTGAGCTGCAAGGAAGCCTGACTGAATGCAAAGCAGGACCATTCACTCCTCAAACCCTGAGCAGACAGAGTGGCTCACTGCCCCATGAATGAGGCCCTTCCCCTGCCAGAGCATGTGCTAACGATGTCCTGGGGTCCCCTCCAGGAAGGCCATCATAATGGTTGACCACAGCCTCAGAACACACCTCCGCCCAGGGTCCTAAGCCCCTACGTAGGGACACTAAGCCGAGGACCCTGGCCTCACGTGGCACTCCTGGGGCACAGAGGGAAGCCTGCCTCATTTCAAAGGTCTCTTAGGAAGCACAGAAGTGGCATTGATAAATCCATCCCTGGGTTCACTGGGTAGAGACTCAGCCCTGCAGTGTCTTAGGGACCACCTGAGTGTCTGTACAGGACATTCATCATTGAGGTGATCACCCATGGCCAAGGATGAGTGGGAGGGCAGAGCCAAATGAGGACCCCTGTCGGGGAGCACAGCAGCATGGCTGGCCTCACCCTCCCTGAATCAAGGTGTGTTCTCTGCCCTCAGCCTGCTGCCCACTCAGCAAGGACCTGACTGGAGATCACCAAGAGGTCAAAGACCACTCTGCCTAACTCCCAAACAAACGGGAGGATGGGTTTTTCCCACAACAACCCTATGCCCCAATCTGTTGGTCTCTGAACAGGGTCCTAAAGCTAAGACACTGTCTCCCTCTGTCTTCCACACCACACAGACACACATCATACAATGCACATTCACACACACCCCGCCTGAACTCTAAAATGCAGCAGATGGCTGCGGATGGGCTGGCAGACTAAGCAAGAGTCCAGAAATCCCAGGCCTGAGGGTTCCACCCAAATGCCGCCTCCTCACAAGATGAAGGGAAAGTCCCGCCCATGGATGAGGCGCTCTTCCTTTAAAACGATTGGTTGTGATTACTGATTATCCAATGTGCAAGTTAGCAGCTTTGGCAGCTCATTTCAACGTGACCTATGGACCAAGTCCCCTGTACCTGTACCTCCCTGCTGGACATCTCTCTCATCAAGGGAAGGATCCGGGGAGGGCAGGGAATGAGCCACTGCAGGAAGAGGAGGCCCCGTCTCCATGCAGGGAAGGAGGAGGTGCCCAGGGCACAGGCCTACAGCGGGGCAGAGAGGTGGGCAGAGGGGGACCACAGCCCCTTCTGCAGTCACTTTCCCAACAAAGCAGCAAAGCAAGGCAGGGATGAGGCGAGAAGCTGAAAACTGAGGCCCTGGAGGCAGGAGAAGAGACCCCTAGCAGAGTGGAGGCAACTGAGATTCCAAATCATAAATGAAGAGGGATGAGGTGCCACAATGCCATCTCCACCAGACCCTTAGCTGAGCAGAAGGGGCATCACCTGAATCTGGACTGCCTTGCTATGTTAAAGCAGGTGCAGGACAGGGGGGCTACCATGGTCTGAACGTTTGTGTCCCCAAGACTTGATATGTTGAAATCTAATTCCCAGTGTGATGGTATCGGGGGTGGGGCCTTTGGGAGTGAGTAGCACATGAGGGTGGAACCCTTCCAGATGGGATTAGTGCCCTTATGAAAGAGGCCCCAGGGAACTGCCTTGTCCCTTCTGTCTAATGTAAAGACACAGCAAGAAACCAGACACTGAATGTGCCAGAGCCTTGATCTTGGACTTCCCAGCCCCCAGAACTGTAAGCAGCACATTTCTGTTGTGTTTAAACCACCCAGTCTGTGGTATTTTGTTACAGAAGCCTGAACAGACCAAAGGTAGAGGCGCTGTCTTTTAGTCAAACTAAGTGGGATTTATGCGGGGAGCGACCTGATGATGGAGAAGCAACAGAGGATGACATCACTGTACAGCTGTGGAGGTGGGAGGACCAGGACCAGCTCCAAGGCCTCTCAGCTGTGTGTGCCAGGAGCCCAGCAAAGACTGGGGCTGAGGTCAACCCTGTATAGGTGCCAGCAGCAGCTCAAGCCACACATGGCCCCACTGCCACCTCAAGCGTACTGTTTTCACATTGCCCAGCACAGGACACAGCCTGTGAAGGACAGGTGGCCCCAGTTTCCCCACCAGGCCCAGAGGATCCAGCTTCCCCAAAACATTGGTGGAGGGACCGAAGCAAAACCTGTGGGGGTCTCATGGTGAGGTTGGAGGTGAAACCCTTGAGAGATCCCAGCACATTCCCTTGACTGGGAAGGGTACTGAGTGCAAGCTTTGCATTCCCATACTCTCCCCACAGATTCACACCCATTAGCTCATCTTAGGCTCACAAAGGTCCTGTGAAGTAAACCAGACAGATGCTATTGCCCCTACTCGAAAAAGAAAAAGACAGGGGTCTGACATGGAAATGGCCCCTGGGGACACAGAGGTCAGAGGTGATGCTCTCTGCACTGCCCTGGGCACCTCACTGGTTCTGCTCAGATAGCAGCAGCACCATGCGGGGCGTGGGCTCTTTCTCCAGGGGCTCAGAACATGATGTTCACTGGTCTGCAGGCCCCTGGCCTCTGTGAGGTCTCCTGCTGCCATGATGCTGAGTATGCAGAGGGCCCAGGGAGATGCAGGAGGGAGAGGAAATGTGGATTCTGGGCTCATACCTGTTCTGGTCTGAGTCCTGCAGGGAGTCATCCCAGTCCCAGTCCACGGCCTCAGCTGGTCGCTCTAGGACCCAGAACAGAAGCACAGGTCAGGGCAGAGCCAGAAAGGTGCTCTCAGCTGCTCCCTAATGAGCACCTAGGAGAAAGCTTTCCCCAGAACCAACTTGCTCCCCAGATAAACCCAGCACCTTGCCTGGGCCTCAGCCTGAGAGTGAAAGCAGAGCCTGTCACCATGACTGATGCTGGGGCAGCTACGAGCCAGAGGGGACCACATGTACCCACTCAGGCGTGGGGTGATGAATGAGCTCATGAGTTTTGGAATGAGAAGGAAGGGAGAAGGTTGTCTTTCTGGGTTTGAATGCTCACTCATGCCTGCAGTGCTACCAGCTGAGCTCAGCCCAGCGGACAGGAGGCTTGGCCTCTCTGTAGGGCTAGGTTCCTGTCTGCTTGTCCCACTGAGAGGGCAATGAGGTCCACTGTGGGCTGAGGGTGTGTCCCTGGAGGGAGAAGCAAAGACCACTCTGCAACGGGCTATGAGCTCCAAGGAGGAGGTCATGAAATGTAGAAGGCAGCCTCTCCCTGGCTGAGAGGGTCAGGGGCTGTTTAGCAGATAGGGAGGCCTTCAAGATGGAAAAGAATTTTGTCAAAGCCAAGAATAAGAAGACAGACATCCTGGTGAATTGGGCTACAGGCAGCTGCCTCTCCCTCCTTTTCTGCACCAGCCCTCTGTGGGCATCCCTTTACCCTTCCTCCCTGCTGGCCCCTTCCTGCTGCACCCCCCTCCACAGAGTGAGGCCCACCTGCTGCAGCTCTGCCACAGGACGGAGTCCAGGCTGGGGCCTCTGCCTTGGAGGGGCCGCACCTAGAAACTCTCAGTATCTCCTGCAGCAGCAGACGGCTCCTCTCTACCCGCTCAGACAGGGACAAGGTGCTGCCTCTGGTGCTGAGTGGCCCCAGGTCTCCACCTCTCCAGAGATCCCCCAGCAGCGCTGTGCTGGGGAGGTCCTCCTCAGAAGCCAGGGATGTGCCATCCAGCTCTCCCCCTGTGACCACACCATCTTGAAGCAGGTATGAGCTTCCTTTCCTCACGCTGGGGACGGGGATGATTTTGTTACCAGGGCCAGGACTCCCAGGCTGGCCTGGAGGAACTTCACAGATGGGGCTTCCTTGAAAAGAACCAGGCCCTGTCAGCAGACCGCTCTCCTGGTTAGGCAGTGTCCACATTGCTTCTGGGAGCATGTTCCAGCACTCACACCCAGGAGCAGGTAGCCTGGGAGGCCTGAAGCTCCCATTCCTCGTGGGTACCTCCTCATTGTCACTGCTGGTCAGCTGCCCATCAGTCAGGTCCTGAGCATGAGGGACCACCATGGCATCTTGCAGGAAAGGCCCCTCTGACAGAGTCCTGGCTCCACCTGCCGGGACTCGTCTACATTTGGGTTTCTTGGGGAATGACTGTTCATAAGAGGTGGGACAGGGGCTGGGCCCCTGTTTACCTGCTGTCATCTTCTCTTTCAAAGCCCTCACCTTGGACTCTAGCACAGAGGAGCCTTGAAGCTGTGCCCACCCTGCCCTGGGAGGCTGGGGGCTCATCAAGCTGGGTGGTGTGTCTTCCCGGGGGCAGGTCCAGGGTCGTGAGAGGTGTCCGGGCTCAGGACCACTTCTCTCCACAGCTGAGGTCACCTCCATGGGGTTGGCTCTTCTGTTCCCTGTCTTGGGCTTTCTGGAGGAGAAAACAGACAGAGCTCCTGAGATTCAGCACTGGGTCAGCTCCCACCACCTCTGGGTCCCTCAAGGGCCTTGGTGTTGAACCCTATCTAGATGGGAATATTAGGAGACAGCGCAAGGGATGCCCTGTAGATGATGTGAAAGCACTTTGAAAAGTACAAATCATTGGACAATATAAAAGTTATTATTGAATTTTTTCTTCCAAGTCTGAATAGTGTTTCAGTTTTCTATCTCCATTTTTATAGATGGACAAAATAAAACTTCAAACAACATGTAACCTTATGGCAGATGTGAACCAGAGCAAAACCCAGAGCAATTTCCTAATCTCTGGCCTCTTGCTTTGCGGAAGGATGCACTTGGCAGAGGATGGCAACATCTGCTGAAAGGTGACCTGCTCTTCCATTCCCAAGGGGAGCCAATGTGGATGATGGACCTCAGGAAGACATCACATAGAATCTGACCCTCCGGGGGAAGGCACAGCGTCTGCTCTGTGCCAGGCAGGACTTCAGGTGGTTTCAGACACATGCTGTCCAAGAATCCTGACACAACTTTGCCAGGATGGTACTTCTACCCTCACTTTGACAGATAGAGAGCTTGAGACCCACAGAGATTAGATCACACAGGTGAAGAGGAGGCCAGTTCAGAATCCAAAGCTTCTCATTCCAAACTCAGGGCTCTTTCAAAACATTTGTAGATGAGCCGGGCATCCCGCTCACACCTGTAATCCTAGCACTCTGGGAGGCCAAGGCAGATGGATTGCCTGAGCTCAGGAGTTTGAGACCAGCCGCTACTAAAAATAAAAAAACTAGCTGGGTATGGTGGCGGGTGCCTGTAGTCTCAGCTACTCAGGAGGTTGAGTGAGGCAGGACGATCATTTCAGCCTGAGAGTTTGAAGTTGCTGTGAGCTATGATGACACCATGGCCCTCATCCCTAGGGTGAAAGAGTGAGACTCGATCTCAAAAAAAAAATCTGTGGATGAGAATGTTCAGTCCTCAGAGGTTGGGTGACTCGCCAGCACTGCACAGCACCCTAGAGGCATTGCTGATGTTAATGGCTTCCCAGGGAATGAAGTGAGCAAGGGATTTATTCATTAAGGTGTCACATGTGTACATACATGCCACTGTATTAAGTGTCTTGATACTTATTCTACCCTCTGAGAAAAGGCTACCTTAGTATCACACATCAGATGTGTCCCACTTGAAGTAAGGCTCGTGTATTAAAGTCCATAGGTGCACAACCTACAAATTAGAGGCTAATTATTCACTTCATACATTGGCCAAGGATGCTTAAAGGGCAAGCCCTTTGGCAGTAGTTTATTACAATTCAATTTATACACCGTGTTTCAGGAATGCACATATTTCATAAAGCAAAATTCACAGCATGTAAAGTGTCACATCAGTTTTAAGCCAGTGAAGTTTACAGATTATCTTTAGGAAGACAGAAATCATTTGCTCTACCGATTAATGTAATGTGTACCAAGTTGACCTTGGCAGCCCAGCTGCCCCTTTCTTCCTTTCTTCCATGTCCAATCCAGAAAATAGGATTAGAACGCAACAGGAATGATACCAGTTATATTAAAAGAACTTTCTCATGGGTGAATTCTGGAACATTCCAGAGATGATCCATCTCCAGAGATCTTAAAGAATGCGCCCCTCACCCTCCCATGGGGTTCTCTGGGCACAGTCTTTCGGCAGGATTGTTAGCTTGGAACTGTCTGGTCCTGCGACCTAAGAACTGCACACATCTGCTCTAAGTTTGAGACGCCGAAATGAAGATGGACGTGAAGGGCAGGCCTCCCCCACGACCCTTCCAGCTCTGTGACCGTGGAAGCCGGGTCCCGAATGGCCCGGGGGACCCGGCTGCCGCACTCTGCAGGCCCGCCACCCCCGCCCGGCCTGCCAGGCGCCTCACCTCCTCGTACTCACTGGGGGCCGCCGCCGGCAGGTTCGGCCGCCGCCGCCTGCATCCCCTCCATCCCTCGGAGAGGTGAGCCCTCCTCTAGCCCTCGGGCCCTCCCAGCCCGCTTCAGGGTCCGGGGCAGGACTTCCAGCCCCGAATGCAGGCCGGAGGGAGTGCGGCCGACCCGGGGTCCTGGGCAGGGCCGAGGCTGGGCCGGGCCGGCTCTGCGGGCAGCCCCCGGGCCCGGGGAGGGTCGGGCCGCACTCGCTCCCGGCGGGAGGAGAAGCGCGGGAGGGCTGGCAGGAAAGGAAACGGCATGGGCCGCTAGCTCATGGCTTTGCCACTACGGGCAGAGAGGCCAAGCCCGGCGCCTTCCCGGCCGGGAAGGGAAGAGCGGGCGCAGGGAGCAGAGAGGAGGGGCAGCGGAAGGGGCTGGAGGAGCCGGGACCTCGGCCTCCCCACCCCCGCCGCCCCGGGCCCGCAGCCCGCCGGCTGGACGCCCGGAGCCGGGCGGAGCCGAAGCTTCTCCCGGCCGGGAGCGGGTGCCTCGCCGCCGCCAAAGGCGCTGGGAAAACCGAGGGGCGGCCCCGAGTGTGCGGACGACGGGGATGGCCCGGCCTCGCGCTGTGCCTCGCGCCCCGAGGGCGCGCGGGGCCGGCGCTTCCCGGAGGCACAGCGGGCGCACAGGCCGGGGTGCGCTCGGGGCGCCGGGCGGCTCGCGGGGCGCGAGCAGGAGCTGTGGAGGCGCCACGTTCTCGCCGAGCCTCAGGCGGCTGCTCGTAACTCTGCACCCAAGGCTTGGCTGTCCGGACGCAAGCTGGGGTGTGGCCTTTGGACAACTTTTCCGGAGGAGCCGGCCGTCCTCTCCGTGGGGCCGTCCCCATCGCACTAGAGCGCCTGTTCCTCCAAGGTCAAGGTTATTGGTTTCCGCTTTCCAGAGGCACAAGGGTAACCTCGAGCCGCCTTGGGTAGGGACCTGGTCTCAGGGTCCTGGGGACTTGCAGACCTTGTCACTTTCCCAGATCTGGGAGGAAGTAGCAGCAAAGGGCTTTACCTGCAGCTGTGGCCCAAACCGCCCGAGGTTTCCTTCTCTTTCCTCCCGGAGGTAACAGAGCCTCATCTATTTCAAGCCTACTTTCCCACGAAAGAGGGAAAGCAATGGGGGCACCTTGGGGATTCCGGAAAGAGAAAGTGCCGGTTCATCTTTCCTTCAGGCAGGGGGTAACTTGCCCTTAAGCACTACAATAGGTCTAGGTGACAGACTTATCAACAGAGAGGGCCCATAGAGTGCTAGGTGTTGCAGCAGGGAGTGGGAGGGCCCGTAGAGGAAGGTTTCTGGAGGGGGCTGCCTTTTTTTTTTCCTTCCTTTTTTCCTTCCTTCCTTCTTTCTTTCTTTCCTTCCTTCCTTTTTTTTTTTTTTTCCTTTTTATAACCAGGTCTAGCTCTGTTGTCCAGACTGAAGTGCAGTGGTGTCACCTAGCTCACTGCAACCTCAAACTCAAGTGATCCTTCTGCCTCATCCTCCCAAGTATCTGGAACTACAGCATCCCAGAGTGCTGGGATCACAGGCCTGAACTACGGGTCACTGTTCATAGCCTGGGGCATGCCTCTTAAGTGAGTAGGAGTTACCCTGCAGTAAGTGGAGAGGTCCAGGCAGGGCAAGGGCACCCTGAGAGCCACCTTTGGGGAGCTGTGTGAGTAGAGTGGCCTTGGGCCAATTTAGGAGCCTGAAAGATTACCCAGGGCAAATCCCCCTGTGTCGTGGAATAGGTACAAAGTCACACAGCTTTGGCAACTGCATGACCCCTTCCCTCTGCATGTTCTCAGAGCAGGCCCTTCCTTAGAGCCGGCATTTACTTGCTCTTGGATTGAAATAATTTAGGGGACCTAGAAAAATAGACTCGGACCCCCACTTAGGTTAATTATTGGAAATTTATTTTACCTGCTGCAGGGGCTGCTGCTCCGAGAGACAGTCAGCAGCCCAGGTGTTAGGGTGAGTTGCCTTTTATAGGCTTTGTGTAAGCATATTACAGAAGCGAAAGGTGGCTGGGTAAGGGGGGTTACAACTCAG
>CAUYQV010032613.1:0-20252 GCA_963574575.1 Galagoides demidoff
GGGCGCCTATGGTCCCAGCTACTTGGGAGGCGGAGGCAGGAGACTCGCTTGAGCCCAGGAGTTGGAGGTTGCTATGAGCTGTGATGCCATGGCACTCTACCCAGGGGGATAGCTTGAGGCTCTGTCTCAAAAAAAAAAAAAAAACTTAGCAACATGAAGTTATAGAAAATGTTATATGTATAACATGTAATATATATAATGCTGGCTATATTCTTTTAAGTATAGTAGAATTTCTGTAAGTTGACCACCCAAGGGACTGTAACAAACTGGTCAACACAGGAAGGCGGTCAACATAAGGAACTACTGTACAGATCCGTACATGTGGTGCATGTCCTGTCTATGAAAATTAGCTCAACATAAGCAGGTGGTCAGTGTAGGGAGTGGTCAACTATGGAAGCTCTACTGTAATTATAAACAGTTACATAGATAAAATTGTATTTACCCTTGTCTTACCTGATAAAGCTAGTAATTTACTTTCCTGATGACTTTCATGACTTCAATGACTCATTAAACTTAAAGCTGCCACTGCTTCCCCACCCAGCTTCTCTGTCTCACTCTCTACCCAGCTGTACACTAGTTCAGTAAATATTTAGTAAATATCTGCTCAGAATAGGGAACACACAGAGAACGGTGGTCCCAACTACCTTCATCCACATAACAGGATCAATTTCCTAATTGTTTAATGGATGGAGTCTGTATTTCTAAGTATTATTTCTTATTGCCAATCTATCAATGCCTTAAGTGATTCCAGAAAAAAATGCTGTAAGTAATTAACCAAACTTTAACATCATATAATTTACCTACACAAAAATTGTCGTAACTGTCATGCTATGACTGTGCTACCTTAATATTGATTCTAGAGGTCACACTCAACAGTCGTTTTCTGTCTTCATCTCACTGGAGGTTAAAATAGCAAATACATGTCATAGCGAATAGTTTAACAGGGAAAAAAAGGCCAAAAAAGTAACACAGTTTGGTTATACCATACAGGAAAAAATCCGTATTAAAAAAAGTGAGGAGCTAATGGTGATTCTGTTAGTATAATGGGAGTATAGTTTCTTCTTTTAATTAATTACCTAGTGGAGCTAATTAATTAGCTAATGGAGCTAATGGAGCTAATTAAATAAAAGAAGCACAGAGCTAATTAATTAAAGAGCTGATGGTGATTCTGAAAGTATAATGGGATTATAATTTCTATAGTTAGTATAACGGGATTACAGTTTCTTCTTTATCAATTTCTCAATGTTTTTGTTTTAGACTATATTATTTTTATAATAAAATGCTACATTTTTAAAGCTCTATACAAATTGGACAAGGCATTAAATTAGATAATTCTTTTATATATATAGAAAAGAAACTCACAATATGGCATTTAAATCTGATTTTAATTTCCATGAAATTAACCCTACAAAGATTTCTCAAAGAAATTTGAGAGTCTTCAAACCACATCTCTATTTTGCATTATAGGTAATAGAGTCTCACATGGGGAAAATCATAAAACTAAGGCTACATTTGCCACAGCCACTGAAGTACTATTTAGAAGACTATGATATTGAATAACTGAATCTGATTTCACTTCCTGGTTTTCATCTAGAGAACTTTTAAACAGATATTTACTTTCTGTTTTCATTACCTGTTCCCTTTTTATCTGTGGATAAAAATAAGCAACTTAGAACACAAAATAATTATCAGTATCATTGATCTCATATTCAAAGACATCCACAGACTGAACCTATAAGGTAGAAGTTTCCACATAGCATTTGTCTAGAATCAGATTATTTTAAATGATGCCTGGACTTTTGAAGTTGATGCTATCAGCAAGTACCATCAACTAAGTCAGAATGTTACAGATGAAGATATTCCAACACGAAGACTTGTATGATTTTGTTTAGATTGTCAATGGTTGATTCATCCAAATTCTCTTCATTGTCATCCATGGTGTGCCAGACTTCAGGGAATGGAAATGGCATCAGAAACAGAACTGGAACACCTAATAAGAAAGAACCGACTTGTAATTATGTGCATATTTCCAGAGAGTAAACTAGAAAGTGTCGTTCTTGAAGCCGAGGGAGCACTGTACCATGCAAAGACAGCTGATAATTCATTATCTTCTGTGTACTTCTTTATATCTTACCCTTGTACTCCAAAATCATTTTCTTTTAACAAATATTAATGCAGTAAATAATCATAAAGCATCTACTATGTACCAGTTCTTGTTCTAGAAGTTGAGGTTTCATTAGTGAAAAGGCAAAGTCCTATCCATATCCAATGGAGAAAGAATTAAGTAAACAAATAGAAAACATAATTATTAAAGCTGATAAAGTTTATTGAGAATAATAAAACAAGGTAAAGGAGTAGAGAATGAGGGGCAGGCAAGCAGTGGAACCAAGAGAGGAAGTATTTAAAATCAGGGAAGAGGCTTGGCGCCTGTGGCTCAAGTGGCTAAGGCACCAGCCACATATACCTAAGGTGGTGAGTTCAAATCCAGCCTGGGCCCAACAAACCACAATGATGGCTGCAACCAAAAAATAGCCAGGCGTTGTGGCAGGTGCCTATGGTCCTAGCTACTTGGGAGGTGGAGGCAGGAGACTCGCTTGAGCCCAGGAGTTAGAGGTTGCTGTGAGCTATGATGCCACAGCACTCTACCCAGGGGGACAGCTTGAGGCTCTGTCTTAAAAAAATAAAATAAAATCAGGGAAGAGCCTCCTTTTTTAGTTTTTCTTTCTTTTTCTTTTTTTTTTTTTTCTTTTCAAAGACGAGGTCTCACTTTGTTGCCCAGATGTGAAGGCAGTAGCATGATCCAAGCTCACAGCAACCTCAAACTCCTGGGCTAATGCAACCCTCCTGTATCAGTCTTCTGAGTAGTTGAGACTACAGGCACATGCCACCACACCCAGCTAATTTTTCTATTTTTTGTAGCAATGACATCTCACTATGTTGCTCAAACTGGTCTTGAACTCTTTCCCTCAAGAAATCCTCTTGCCTCAGCCCCCCAAAGAGCTAGGACTATAGGCGTGAGCCATCACACCCAGTTGGAGAAGCTAACACTTAAATAGAGACACACGCTGAAGGGAAAGAAGGCCATGTGGAGATGGAGAAATGAGCATTTCGGGCATTAGCATTATCACGTGCTGAGGTCGTGAGATAGTGTGCTTGGCCTGCTTAAAGAACATCAAGAAGGCCAGTGTGGATGGATCAGAACAGCGGTAAGGTAAGAGGTGATACTGAGGAGGGACAAGAGTCAAAAAATGGGAACCCTTATAGGTCATGGTAAAGATTTGGGTCTTATTCTATATAATGGCTTTAAAGCCATCACTGAAGCTTGGTGGGTTCTCACCTAATGAGCACAATGTGAGGGTGTTCGGCCTGCCCCCAGGGTGAAGGGCTCAACTACAACTTAAACTTTACCTTAGAAAGGAAACACAGTAACCTAAACATTTGTACCCTCATATCAATCTGAAACAAAAATAAAGTAGAACAGAGAAAAAAATGAAGCCACAAAAGCATTAATATAGGAAAGTAGCTTCTTTCACATCTTGAAAAGGTAACTTTAGCAGAGAACTGGGAAGCAACAGCAAATGCTGGAGATCAAGAGGGACGTTACTGCGGGGGTCCTCGGGTTGATTAGACACCTACCATCTCTACACCAAGGATATTGATCCCTTATTGACCAGGAAATGCCAGTGTTACACAAAGCCTATGAATACAATCTAACACTCTAAACGGGAATGTCAGTGGAGTGTGACCTTTCACAAATATTCTAGGTGTAGGGAAAAAAATAAAGGAGCCCTCAAGGATTTGGAATGACTTTTGTGAGAAAATAGAAACCATGATAAATGCCTTCATATGATCAATTAATTAAATCTGATGGTTCCTCAAACTTCTAGATCAGTGATTTTCAACCACTGTGCTATGAGAGGACCTTAGGTGTGCCGTAAAAATTTTTTTAAATCATTAATTAAGTTATTTTCAAAAGACATTCAAAGCACCCTAAGTATATTCTTTGTTTTACTCTTTTCTTTGATCAACATAATTCAAGTGTGCTGTGGAAGTTTAACTATGGGTTCAAGTACGCTGTGAGATTAAAAAAAAAAAAAGTTGAAAAACATTGGTGTAGGATTGTTGCAAAACAAGGGGAATAGGAATTACCATTACAGGCCAGTGCTGCATCTCAGTACTCAGATGGCACCTTCAAAATCTAAAACCAAATGTGTTTAAGATGTGAGTGTGGGGTGCAGGGAAAGGGCAGAATTAAGGACAACTCTTAGGAGTGTGGCCTGAGCAACTGGATAAACGTAGACCCGTTTCCTGGGAAGGGCAAGACTGGAGGAAGGGCACTCACTGTCCAGGCCATCATTCCTCCATAGCAATGAACAATGGTGAGCTCTCACTTCATTTGATAACCTGAAGGAATGGCCTGGTAAAGAGACGGTAAAGCTTAAAATGTTGCATCTGAATTGTACCTGGTGTCAATAAAGATCAGGCCAGAGAGTGTCAGCCTTCTTCCCTCTCATTCAATTTGGTTTAAGTATCTGGCTTCTATTAATAGTTTCCAGCATATAATCAAAAGACATATATTAGTGAAAGCTTATTTGTAGCACAACAGTCATTCTGTTTTAAAGAAAGACATTCAAGTTAATTTTATTGTCTGTTTTCAATCATTTTAAATCATTTTAGATTGGTTCATATCATTAATATCTAAATTTAGCACAATCTTTAAAGAATGATGGTCGTAGTAATTCTAAGTGCACCAATTATTATTCATGTTTAATTTCCTTCTCAAACGTATGCAGCAATTAGAGACCTGGAGAATTTCAGTGCTGAAGTGAGGTATCTGATGGCACCAGAAAGCTAAATAAGGTTTAGAAATGAGCTGAGCCTGGAAAAAGTGATCTACTCTTGAGACTAGATAGGTGGGCTGGGCACGGTGGTTCATACCTATGATCTTGGCACCCTGGAAGGCCAAGGCAGGAGGATTGCTTGAGCTCAGGAGTTTGAGATCAATCTGAACAAGAGTGAGACCCCTGTATGTACTAAAAATAGAAAAATGAGCTGGGTGTGGTGGTATGCACCTGTAGTCCCAGCTACTCAGGAGACTAAGGCAGGATAATCTCTTGAATCCAAGAGTTTGAGGTTACAGTGAGCTATGATAATGCCACTACACTCTATGCAGGGTGACAGAGGAAGACTCTCTCAAATAAAAAAGGAGAAAGAAAAAGAGTGGATCGGTGACTTGTAGTCCTGGAATTTCAAAATGCACTTAAAACACAGTAAATGTTATGGTTTTAAAAAATAGACATGCACACACACACACAATACCTCTTCTTAAAAATGGAATATGGTCATCCTGTATTGCACCTCTATAGCCGTAATTCTGGAAATATTGCCTCTGTGAAGAATGATCCTTGAGCAGACCCAATCCATGAAGTTCACGTTCTGTAGATGACAATTAGACAGTAGATGCACATCTATTTTTATCTGATCAAGACACAGAATGTGTCCCCCTTTAAGGAGTTCAAAATCTTAGTATATTTGGCATTATTCTTAAAAGATTACACAACAGTGAGCACGGACACACCTATGACAATAAACATCTGGGCTAAAACTGGGTGTGTACATTTTGGAGTAGGAGGAAAGAAAAGCCACACACGGCTCTAGAAGTAGAAACTCAGCAGAACAATGGAGAGACAGAGAACGATAAAACCAGAGGAAAATGGGGGTGGGGAGACACAGGTGTGTGTACATGCTTCTAAGTCCAAGATGCTGCATGAAGAAAGCCTCAAGATGAGACAAGGGGGAGACAGAACAGGGGTGAAGTATATCAAGTGATGACTCTATGGGGAAGGGATACCTAGTGACCCACATCAGTGGTTCTCAAAGTGTGATCCTGACTGACAACATCAGCATCACCTGGGACTGTGTTAGAAATGCACATTATGTGGTCCCACTTCAGACTTCTGGAGGTCAAGTTCAGCAGCCGTCTGTGTGGTAACAGGCCTTCCAGGTGATTCTGAGGCTCACTGAAGTCTGAAAACCACTGGCCTGCATAACCCATGTGTTATGCATTACAAAATGACAAGTGACACATGAATATTATAATACAACCAAATGAAACTAGGATAGCTGTTTATTTTTTTTAATTGCCAAATTTAAAGGGTGAAACTGGATGAGCTGGTAAACTAGCCTGTGTTTTTTGTTTTTGTTTTTTTGAGACAGAGCCTCAAGCTGTTGCCCTGGGTAGAGTGCCGTGGCAGCACAGCTCACAGCAACCTTCAACTCCTGGGCTCAAGTGATTCTCCTGCCTCCGCCTCCCAAGTAGCTGGGACTACAGGTGCCTGCCACAACACCCAGCTATTTTTTGGTTGTAGCTGTCATTGTTGTTTGGCAGGCCCAGGCTGGATTCAAACCCACCAGCTCATGTGTATGCGGCTGGCGCCTTAGCTGCTTGAGCCACAGGCGCCGAGCCTAAACAAGCCTATGTAATATGACGTTAGGAACACTGAGAAACCCCTAACCACCACCAAAAATAATAGTCCCATCTGTTCATTGATACCTATAATTCCTTTACCGTAGCATACAACTTTTTCTTATACAACTATAAATATGATTTGAAATGTAAATGCCAGTAGGCAGAGTGGCAAAATGGGTTTTTTAAATTGCCTTAAAATTGCAATTAATGTAGGTTCATTCTGGTACAGGAAATAAGTGCACAAAATCCTTGAACAAAAGCCGAACCCGGTTTCTTGAGGCTACCAGCAAAGTAAGGGAAATAAGCTGCAAGGAAGAGGCCCAGGAAACTTACATTAATACACACAATGCCATAATAGCAATTCTTTCAAACTGGAAACTTAAATTTGCCAAAGATAAGCATCTGAAGTTCAGATAGAAGTTTCTTTCATAAGATTCTAGATCTGGATGTTGTGCTTCTCTAACTGCTTAGAAATAACATAATTCTATCTTGCTGCAAGAAGTTTGTGTGGCTAATAAGGAATGTCTAGCAAGAAGTTCTTGCCTTGAAAGCAACCCTCTGGCCTGGATTCCATAATAAAGGTCGATCTCATTTTCCTCTTTCCCTGATACCTGAAGGGTTTGTTCTGTTTTGTTTGGAGTAGGATGGAAGTATGAAAGGAAGAAGTCTTTCTCTTTTTCTTTCTTCAAGCCTCAACCCTCTCTCTCTGGAGCCACAGGTGTCTCTGTTTCTTGGCCTGGCCTGGCTTGCCCTCACTCCCATTCATTTTCCCAATCTTCTTTTAAACACCTCTTGAAGGATCTGACTTTCTCTTCACTCTGATTTCTTTGCAAATACTAGAATTAAAGGACAATGATGTCTGGATAAGGTAGAAAGTAGAAGATGACAAAGACAGATTTGGAAAAGAAAGAAAAATTAAAGAATATCATTTGGTATCATTATAAGAACATAACATTCATCATTAGCCAACATACTTTGCTAAGTAAAGTTTTCCCTAGAAATGCCTTCCATATGCTTCAAACAGAACTCTAGGAAAATATTTTCAAGCCATTTATAAGGATGTGGAAACTGAAATGTAGTATTGTATGTCTCCTTTTCAAAATATAGTTTCATGAAGGAAAACAAACTGGGCCTTCTAAAAGAAAATGCATAGGAACCAACGTAGCAAGTAAAAAAGTCGGTATATTATATATTTAAGTCAAACATTTTAAAATATGAATTTTGAATTTTAAAATGTTGTGTTTATCAATGGGAATCAAACATCTTTGATTCTTTAAAAACAGTGGTACTTACCAATCTCTTGAAGTCTATAAAACCATCTAGCAGAATTTGGGAAATAATTGGGAAATGCTGGATTTGGAGCTCCAATTAAATCCAATAAGACAAATAAATCCTAAGGGAGGAAAAAATATTGTTGAATCATTATCACCAGTGTTTCATACTCATCAATAGGGAAAAGCAATCAGTGAGATCTAACCGCCTTTCAGAACTTGAGACTCATATGGGGAGTTGCCTAAATAAACAGAAGGTTTAAAAACATTCTATGCTAATTATTTTGGAGAACTTTTAAATCGTATGCAATATGGACAAATGGCAAAGTGTTGATTCTTTATGTATGTAATTCCAAAAGTGTATCATTAAGCATAGTTTAGAAAGAGGATATCTGGATAAATATTTCACAGGTTTAAAAAGGATACATTTACTTTACTTTCAGATGGGAGTCCTAGCCTGTCTGAATTTCTATTTTAATTAGCCATTTTTTTCCTTAATCTGTATAATACAGCTCCCCTAAACAGAGTACTTGGATAGTAACTATGTTTTGATCAAGCAACATCTAAGAGAAATTCCTTGTTTGGGAGCTAGGTGACATTGCGTCTGTGGATCTCTGTTTTCTTGTATATCACAAGCTCAAACCACTGATCTCTAAAAGGTTCCTTCTGGTTATAACCCTCTATAATTAAACCAGTGCTTCTCAACTTTTTGAGCCATAAAACAGCAGGTTTGAGGCAGCCACGAAGACTGTCCCCAGGTTAGGGACTTCCTGATTTATATAAGTGAAATAATGTAAGGGTAAGTATTTAGCATAAATCCTGACACGTATTACATAAACATTTCAGAGTCAGCGATTCTAAAGACATAGTGTGTATAAATTCATGAATGGTAATTAAATACATTCATTTTAAGAAAATTGGGTTTATTTGAAATAGGAACCTGTACACGAGGTTGGATAAGTTACTAAGAGTTTGTTCCTGGGGAGAAAAACGGTCTTAACTATCACTGTAGATTCATATATTTGTACTGATCAATAAATGACTTTATTCTGCTCCTGAGCACCCAGATTCTCTGAACCTTTTGGCCCCTTGGGCACATGTAACTGAACAAATAACTCCTGACATTGTGAGCTGCCACAGAGCAAGGGGAAGGAGAGAGGGCCAGCGTGAGGTCCATTAGGGTCATAGAAGACTCTGGATGTGGCCATGTGGCCTTACTGAGTGAAGGTAGTGACAGGCAAAAACCAGGAGAGAGTACAGGGATTGGGAATACACAGTCGGTTCACACATGGAGAAGTTAGGGATGAAGGAGGCACTGGGAAAAATGAAGTTCCAAGGGTAGCATGAGGTTCCCAGCTAGAGTTAATGAGGACTCAGCGTCTGAGTAAAAATCAAATAAGGGAAGACAGAGCAGGGAGAGGATCCTGGGGTGGGTATGGAGTGTGTTTTCTTCCCAGAATATGGAAGAAAACAAGGCTGTGTGTTGCACCTGTTACTTAGTAGTGACAGCAGGGTTTAAAGCAGTATCAAAGTGTCTCCACCCATGTCAAAAATGCCACATCAAAACCAACACATCAAAATGTCATATAGACTCTGGGGACATTGTAATGCAGTGAAGCCACTGAGGAACTCCTTCACTGCCACCCTCCTGTTACAGACTTCCCAGGACCCGCGCCTCTCCAATTTTATAAACCCCTCTGAGGATTCTGCTCTCTCTCTACCTCTGTTCAGCGCTGGGGGAACGCGCTCTCACTGAGCCTAACTGCATCTGATGTTTCCGTAATCCTATTGCTTACATCATTTTAATTAAGCTCAGTCCAACATGGCTTCTAACCCAGAATCATTCTTTTTAGCTCTGGGATTCCTCAAAAATTCAAAGCCTGCCAAGGAATGTTCTATTATAAACACGCTGTTTCAAAAATGCCATGGCATTTTTAGGTCTTTACTTGGCTTTAGAAACCTCTTTCCTGGAGGGAGAGCCTGCAGCTGCAGCATCATAGAAATGACCCAGACTGACCATGCCATGCAGCTGGTTGGTGTTTGTTGCTCCGGGTGGATGCGGGGTGGATGCCATCTTTGCAGCTAAGTGTCGAGACCCGTAAAGAGAATCTTCGGAAGACCAGTGAAGAAAAGCCTCTTCTCCATCAAAGAAAATGAGCTGGAGTGAGAGATCTGGCCTGGAGTCTGAAACATTCTGATACAAAGAACAATAAAAAGACAACAAAGAATGCCATGATGATTAAACAATAGCATGCATTCCTATTAACTGGGCAAAAAGATAGATGTGCCAGGGAGAAGACACCCCAAGCAAGTGAAACTGTGTCAAAATTTATTTCACACCACTTCCTTGCCAAAAATCATCACACCTCCCACTATCTTCACCCATATAAATAAATCACCTTCTCCCACTCCCTCTGAAAATAGAAGTCTTGTAATTTTTTTCTTACAAGTCAGAGAGCCTTGAAACTACAAAACTGCTATGGTGTGATGAACAATGTGATAAGCCACCCAGTTCCTGTGTGGGAGGGTGCGTTGCCCCAGCTGCGGAGAGCTGTTAGCACTTTAGGGATCGTGTTGGGTGCATCTCCTGGGAGTGTACTGCACCCAATGGCTGCTGCCCTGTGCAGGTCCTAGGGACTCTCCACAGGGTCACTGTACCCCCACAGCTCCCCAGGGGTTGGCTGCGCCTGTTGTTGATCATGCATTGCAGCTCAGCTTCTCCCTCGGCCCAACCCCGTTCCTCTCCCCTCCCTGTCACCAATGTTGATCCAAGGCTATCCCTAATACCTGACCTGGATGCTACACTCCACATCTGAGCACACTTCCTTGAGAATCCACCCTGGAATGACTATAACTCTTTCTTGCTTCCCACCTTATTTACATCTGCAATGCATACTTAAATCTCCCCCTAGGAATGCTACAGAGGCCCAAAGAATAAAAATTGTAGCCTTTCCCTTGAAAGAGGCTGCACTTCAGTTGGGTTAGGGAGAAATCAAACAATACATGAGCATGGCAAAAACGTGCCAAGGGTCACAAAGGTAACATAAAAGTTCTCTGGAAATTGGATGGAATAAGAAGTTCAGTCCTGGAGGTGTCAAGAAAGGCTTTCTGAAAGAGACACTGTCTGAGCAGAACTAAGAAGGGTGAGTCGGATTCTGATGACTTTATACCTTCCCCTCACAACTTAAACATTTCAAATCAGTCCTGTACTCTAACCCACACCCCAGTCCTTCAATCCCATTGGAAACCAGAATCTTTCGAATCATTCACTTTCCACAGTCCTTCATTCTCATAATGTCCTCACTTCTCTCCACGTTTAGCTTAAATTCCAGTCAATCCTGCTAATCGGTCCTTGTATACACCCTCAACTCCCTCACCTCTCTCAGCCTTGGTCAAACTGTGGTGGCAAAAATGTAACATTAAGTCCATTTTTATGCCTGTTTCTGTGCCTGCACTCGTGCAACTAAATCTAACTAGAGATTAAAAAAAAATGATACATATTTTCTGGTCTTGCCTAAAACACAAGACCACAAACCTCGAATTGCCCTTTCAAGTTGACTGGCAAGTATTAGGTCATTCACGCTTGCACTCTTCCTGTGTTTCCCCTTCCTCCCCTCTCAACACCTCAGCCATCCTCAGTCCTAGTCAGTCACCTTCCTTTCTTCTTGCCATGTTCATATTCGATACCAGCCTCTCCACCTGTGCACAAAATCCTACTCCATCTGCTCTGCTCAAGGTCGTCAAATACCATTTCCTTCTGACATCTTCCGTGTTTCTCTCTGCTGAATAATGCCCATCCACCTACAAACACGGCTCTTGCTTCTCTCGCCTTAAAACGTTTGACTCTCCTACCTCCACCAACAATGGCCCTACTTTTTTGGTCCCATCTATAGCCAAACTCCTTGAGGGGCTTGTTCATCCTCGTTGTTTCCGATTCCCCTCCTTAAACCCGCACCAGTCAGGCTTTATCTTAGCCTTCTTCGGCTCTTATCAAGGACGCCCACGACCTCTACATTGCTAAGTCCAGTGGTCAATCTTCATCTTTCCTGCCTTATCGGCAACATTTGACATAGTGGCTCACTCCCTCCTGGCTGCAGTTTCTTCCTTTGGTTTCTAGGACTTCCTCCCTCCTTACTCAGCATGGACTGACTTCCCTTCCTCATCCTTTCCTCCTAATGCTGGAGAGAGGCCCAGGACTTGTCCCTTGCTTCTCTCCTCTACACACTCGCCCCTTTGATATCTATTTTTGAGATTTTAAATTTTATATATATATATATATATATATATACACACACACACACATACACACTATATACATACATATATACAAATATGTATATATATCTACAAAAATTCAAAAAAAAATCTTTGTCTAGCTCTGACCTCACTCCTGATCTCTAGGCCTGCAGATTCAATTGCCAAATGAACATCTCCACACAAATGTTTAATAGGTATCTCAAGCATAAAGTGTCAAAACTCAAGTCCTGATATTCTTTCTGAAATCTGCATGACTAACAGCCCCTCTCCCCCAGCTAAATGAATGGCAACACCACCCTGCAGTTACTCAAACCAAAAACTATTGGGTCTCTCTTTCCATACGCACTGCCCCACAATCCAGTTCATCCTGCCTCTGCAATCCTATTTCTCACCCTTACGTACCACATACCTCTTTTTCATTTGCTTTATTTTCTTTGGGCCTAAATTATCTCCACAATTATGTGGTCTAACTCTCAGATACACTAACACCTTTGTCTCTCGTGAGTCTGTCTGGTTTTGTTGTTATGGATCTGCTCCTCCTGGAGCCCTCTCCTGCTACCTCCAGCCTGGGCAGGCTCCTAGACCTGCTACCCACTGCTCTCTTAGGTCTCCCCTTACCGTCACCCTAGGGGTGACCCAAACCCCATGATTTCCTCTTCCATGATTTATTCCTTGATGTTGCTAGAGCATATCTTTAAGCAACTTCTAAAAAGGACTCAGCATATGGCAGTGAAAATTGTTCAGACTTATGTCTGAAAATGTCTTCACTCTATTCTCCTATTTGATTTGACTGGGTAAGAGGATTCTAAGTTGCCAATTATTTTTATTTAAAATATTTAAGGTTATTTAAGGTATAAAGATCCAATTATTTTTATTTAAAATATTTAAGGTTATTTAAGGTATAATTTCATTGTGTCTAGCTCCCAAGTTTCCTACTGAGAAGTCCAACATCATTCTCATTCCCAATAGTTTGTTTTTGTTTGTTTGTTTATTTGTTGAAATGGGTCTTACCTCACTGCCCAGGCTAGAGTGCAGTGACGTCACCATAGGTCCCTGCAACCTTAACTCCTGGGCTCAAGCGATTCTCCTGCCTCAGTCTAGGACTATAGATATGTGCCACACCTGGGTAATTTTTTTCTATTCTTTGCAGAGGCAGGGCCCCCTCTTGCCTATGTGGTCTCAAACTCCTGTTCTCAAGTAGTCCTAGGCCTCCCAAAGTACTAGGATTACAGGTGTGAGCCACTGCACCAGGGGAATTCTTGGAATGAATATTTAGAAGTAACAATCTCTTTATTATCATTGTTTCTCTTTCAAAAAAAAATTTATTCTACCTTAGTATCCGACTACTTTACTGATTGTTTTAAATTATGAAAACAAGAATTTTTTAATTTCCAAGGGCTTTTTCGTATTCCGTGATTATTCTGTCATTGTAGCATTCTGGTTTTGTTCCATTGATACAACTCCTCTTATCTCTATGCGGATATTAAAACTTACGTCCTTTAAGTTATTTTCTGTTCCTTGTGCTCTAATGTTTCCAACTTCATTTTTCAGTATGTACTATTTGTTTTGCTTTCTTCCAGTCAGTGTTTTCACTGAGGATCACCAAATGCCACAGTCTGGAATTTTTCTGTGATTCACATTCTCTGGAGAGGCATCCTCCAGTTTCCTATCTCATGGGTATACGAGGTTGGACTATTAAGTTCAAGAACTCATCCTAGAAAAAGTGCTACCTACCTCCTTGCTGGATATCACTACAGTCACCTTTGAAGAACTCCCCTTGGTCATCCGGTGATGGTCATGATATTCAGCAAGGAGGGGGTATATAGTACTTTTTCTAGGATGAGTTCACAAACTTAATTGTCCGACCTTGTACAGTGGTAGTTGGCTTTCTGTACTGGAAGTGGGATAAAGACTGGAGATCTCACTGTTAAATGTGTAGACTTCCAGCTACTTGCCCCAGTTTCGATGGGGCATCTCTGTATTGTTCTCTGTACCTGGTGTCCCCAGGTATCCAGTATCTCCCTGGTTCAATTTCTCTGCAAAAATATTCTCTCAGCTCCTGCAAAGGCACAGGTGGGGTACTTGCTTACCTAACTGGCATAGGTGGGGACTCTCTCATCTATATCCAGGTATCTACACCTTATACAGATATATAATCACTCTACTCCAGCCCCTGCCATACCTCTACCTTCCGGAGTATATCACATCTACAATTCTTGAACCCTCCTTCCAAGATTCTCTCAGGGGACCAGCTGGCTTTCCCATTTCCTCCCCTCTCCCAGAGAGCACGACTTGTCTCCACTCTGATATGGCATTTGTCATTTCTCCATCCACTTTCTATCTTCATATTGTGGTTCCATTAATACAGGTTCTCTGGTATCTTCAGAAATGGAGTTTCCCCTGTTTCTTTTAAGGGTTATTTCATGAAAAAGAGACAATGTCTTTATCATCTGAAAACTAAGTAGTTTTCGTATGCTAATTATTTCAATGGTCTTCATATCACTCCTTTAGTATACCACAAGAAAAGGACAGTTTACTTTGCTTTGACTCTCCCATAACCCCTGTCAGCATTAAGCAGAGGATGTTTTTGTGCAATATATACACATGAAGTAATTAAATAGATTTTCTCCTTGGCCAAAGGTATAGGTGCATACTTGAGCAGAAACCTTGTACACTTCCAGTTCCTTAAAGGACCTTTATTAGTTCCAAAGTTCTAGCTCCAAGTCAAACAGCATACTCACAGAACACCAGGGCAGAATAAGACTGCCTGAGATGAGAGGCATTCTGCTCATGGCCACGGCAGGGGCAAAAGGAGGTCATTTTCACCTGCAGGATTGCCGGTTTGGGGGCTGCATTGAAATTTCAACAGCCAGGTGACTCCAATGCTCATTCTGTTTCCTTAGCATCAGTTTACTCAGTAGTAGTAGTAGACTGTTGTGAGTACTGATCCTGAGTCCCGTGAGGCACTACATTTATTTAATTACTTAATGATTACTAAACCTTGAGTGCAAGCATATTGCACAAACACATTCTCTGCTTAATGACAGGGGTTATGGGAAATTCAAAGCAAAACCTGCTGTTTTGCTTCATTTCAGGGTTAGCAGGAAAATAATCATGGCCTTCAGTTTCTGTCATAGTAACTCAGCCTAGTTACCTGAGCAGCCTGATGTGTGAAGGTCTTCATGATGATACTACAGATGCCTAGTTACCAGTGTTCACAAAGTCATTAAGTTATCCGCAGTCTTTCCCCATCCAGTGCTGTATCAGTTAGCCAGTGCCACTATAATATCATGTAACAACCTCAAACTCAGAGGCTTAAAACAATAATTATGTATCCTCCCAGGACACGTAACCTCTGCAGGTCAGCTGGGGAATGACTGTGCTGGGCTGGGTATGCCTGGAGCAGCTCTGCTTCACCCTGCAGCCAGCAAGGCAGGCTCTGTGCCCTGTGTCTCTCATCTTCCTGCTAGACTGGCAGGCCAGCTAGGGCGTGTCCCTCTCCTCGTGATTGCAAAGACACAGGAGGGCAAGCCTGTGCTTGTGTCACATCTGCTAACCTCCCATCAGCCAAGGCACCACATCCAGAGTGAAAGGGTGAGGAAACACAACTGGCTACAATGGGAAGGCCTAGCAAAGTTACAGAGAAGATGTGGTGCATTATTACAGTCCTGTTACTGGAGAGAGGTGGAATGGCAAAGAGCTAGAATTAATCCAGGCTACATCCAGCCCTTTTCCAAGTCCTCTTCTACCACCACCTACCCAATCCATGACAAGAGAAGAACTGAAAATAACTCCTTAATACAAATTTAGTCAAAGTATAACTGGAAGAAAAAAGTGTGATACTCTCAAGGTATCAAAAGCAGCTCTTTTTAAAATTCTCCTCTTCATTGTTTACCTCTAATAGAAAGGATAATTAAGAGAATGTGTGTGCTGACTGAAATATTTTGAATGGTGATCCCCATCCAGCAACTTATTCAGGCCTTTCTATTTCTGGCCACCAAAAGCAGGTCTAAGCTAGGTGGGAAAAGCTGGTGGAGCTGACCAGGAGAAGACACATCCACAACAAGAACTGTCATCAGTCAAAGCCAGGCAAGTCACCACGACCAGAGTAAAGGGGCGAGGAAACACAACTGGCTACGGCAGGAAGCCTCAGCAAGTCACTTGTACTTCGTTTCATGTCCTTACATTGGACATGACAGATGAAAAGTTTAACGTTCATTAATACATCAGCTTTCAAACACCCAACTACTAGGCACGGGTGCTCATTAAAAGCAGGGCAGATCGTGGTAGAAAAGCATTACAGAAGGTTCAAAAACAAAACAAAACAAAGAAAAAACAGCGAAAAGGAGCCTGAGAGGGTATAACAATTCTTGCTTTCTTCAAGCATATCCAGCAAAAATAGAACCAAATATCTCTATTACTTCCATTACAAGATAAACCTTTCACTTCTTTCCCCCCATTATACCGAAGGCTGGGCCCTTTATAAAGCTCTGAAGGGAAAAAAGGCATCTGTTGCCTGCGAACAAAGCTTTTTGTTTTTGCTTTGTTGTGTTTACTCGGTTATGAGTGGTATTAGAACCAAATGTCTTCATCTACGTTAGCACTTTTTTCCAATATACCCTTAAGAACACAGGGACTGAAATAACATCTGAGACTCCCAGAAGTATTTTGAGCTGAGGGCACAACAAAAGCTCTGCTATGCTACATAAAATGGGGCCGAGATTGGCAGATAATAACAATAATGCATTTCTGCTCCATGCTTTTCATCTTGATAGGTCTGAATTACCCACTCTCTGAAGTCACAGGGTGCTGTGACGCCCTCCCCCCTACTCAACAGCCACCATGTCTCAGATCAGAAGACTGTGATGTTTCATAGCTTTATAAACAAGAAGAAATAAAGGTAGTTCTCATGCCTGAACCAACCTTCCTCTCTCATTTTTGGCAAAGAAGTGCTGCATTTAATTGAATGTGTATTCAAGGCTGGGAAATCAGGTGCCAATTAATGAATGCACTGCCTTGTACCTTAGCTTTATTGCCCCTGGATGACTTTCCAAATCATGTAATCTTCCAATTTTGCATTCAACCTCATATCATTTTGTAACAAGTTAGAATAAAAAGGTACTATGTACCAAAAGTCTCCACTTCTAAATGGCCTCCTCACTCCCCTAAGGATTCTAGAATTTACTCTGAGTTACTGTTAAACGTATCTTATCCTGAGAACCAATAAGCAGAAAACAAATACCGTCAAGGAAAGGAGTTGCTGGTCTAAGGCACGGGCAAGTTCCAACATCATTGCGCATGGCACGGCTGAATCTGTGGCTCCCACAAACACTCTGTTGTCCCACTGGTTAAAATACTTGGAGTCGTAATGGCAGGCCAGGACCAGGTGTCGTTTCGCAGTGGGATTGAGAGTACCGATGATATTTGAGAAAGACCGGTACCCAAAAGGCGTCTGACTCAAGAAGGTGTCTACTTCCAAGACCCAGGCGGCCTTAAGCCTCTGGATTCGCTGCATGATGTGCTGATGGAAACAGAAACCAAAATGTTAGAACTAAACAGCTTTCATTTATTAACTATGGTTTTTAAATTTCACGTGATGTCTTTCAAGTTAAATATGCAATGCATGCTTATTCTATTACTAACAATATTGCTATAATTGCTACTGCAAGTAATAGCATTTTTCCTGTTTCAAGGAAAAGCTAATCCTCTTCCTCTCCCCAACTTTTCCCCCTTTCCAATCAATCCTAGCCAACTGTTAATATTAGCCAATGTTAATAGTCCTGGGTAGACCTTTCCACATATCTTCTCTTTGCTTGTATAAAATCATACTAGCATATAAACATATATGTTTGGTGGAGGGGTGAGTATATGTTTTTATAGGAAAAGAACCTACTTACACATTATTCTGTCCCTTGCTTTTCACACTTAACAATATATTTTACCCAGGCTCAGTAGCTCATGCCCATAATCCTAACACTCTGGAAGGCAGAAGCAGGTGGATTGCTTGAGCTCAGGAGTTCAAGACCAGCCTGAGCAAGAGCAAGACCTCATCTCTAAAAATAGCTGGGCATTGTAACGGGCACCTGTAGTCCCACTACTTGGGAGGCTGAGGCAAGCAGATTGCTTAAGCACAAGAGTTTGAGGTTGCTGTGAGTTATGATACCACGGCACTCTACAGAAAGGGTCAAAGTGAGACTGTCTCAAAAAAAAAACAAAACCATACAGGGTGCCCATAAAGCTCATGTGCAATTTAAATTAGTTTACCATAGTAAACTGCTCATGAACTTTGTGGACATCCAGTATTATAGACACATTCATAATTTAAGAGATAGAGATCTAATTCAGAAGTATTGAAGCCCACTTTTAATATTTCTAGGAGGCTATGAAGGGATATTTGAGAAATCACAGAGACCAAGGTCCCACAGGTCTCTCCCTCTACCCTAAATTCTTTGAAGGCAAGAACTGCAAATGTGTGCCAAGTATATGGCGTGTGCCCAGGTTCACCAAATGTTTCGTCTGTAATGATCACTAACAGAAGATAGTAATGCCCACCTGCTGAGGACAATGTAGAAAGCTCCCATCACAGGGGTGGTTGGAGGATCCTGAGATCATTGTAAGAATCACTAAGCAACCCTGAACCATAACGACACAGCAAGCAGCTTTCTCGCTGCACCCAAAGCAGGTCCAGACCCACTGAAAACGCTGGCAGAAATAGCAAACAATTTCTTTCCCATCTTTCCTGGTCACCTTGGGCCTTAATAGGCAGCAAAGTGGGCTGAAGGAAGAAAGCAACAGGGAAAGTAAGTGGCAGGACGCACGACGGCAGGAACTAAAGGTGACTTCTTTAGGAACAAACCCAGGGGAATTTTCAAAAGGGAGGACACTGATTCTACAGTCAATTTCTGTGAAAGCCGAAGAAACAAGGGATTCCTCAGCTGTTCATTCCTTGGTTTTTGTGGTAGATGGACTTTGCCCTAAATAGTATTGCTTATACTGAACCTTACCCTTTTTTTTTTCACAAGTTTACATGTTTTCTCACATTATCAAAAGATGTGTTTATAATCTTCTTGAGATCAGCATTCAGAACTCACTTATTTTATTATTCTCTACAAATTTTAGTATTGTGCTTTGCTCACAGTACCCTATCAGTAAATATGACTTCATTGTAATGGGAAATAAAAGTTAATTCAGTGATAATATATAAAATTATATGACACAAAACATTAATAGTCTGAACAGAGAGAAATTACTGGACATCTGAGATACTTTTTAAAATTAATATGAAAATGAGATATTCCTAGAGTTTGTAAAAACAAAAAAATTCCATAAAAGGGGTCATCTTAAAAAAAAAAAAAGGCATATACTCCGCACATCTGGTATCCAGATGATGAGCTGCTCCATAAAATGCCTTTTTCAAAACCACTAGCAGCTTGCAAATTTACAAAATAGGGATTTTTTAAAAAGATATCTGTTGGCATTGCTCAAAAGTCTTACACACAAACTCATTTCTCAACTGGTAACCAGGTCTCAGGCACAATTTCTAATGTCTAAGTTGATACTAAAATGCACAAAAGAAGCAGCACATGCCCCCAAGAGTTTTCCCTGAAGTAATAATCTTTTTTTAATGAGTATATGTTTTGTTTATCTTAGCGACAAAATAAATCATCTTTATAAACAATCAAGTGGTGTGCATAATCTATTTAGGTCACCAATATCCCTTGTTGTGCTTTTGGCTTTCAGATTTAGCCTGCAAATTCCCACCACAAGTTTCTACAAGAGACTCTTGAGGACTGCTTTATCACTAGACTGCTGGGCGGGTGTGGCTGTGGCAGGGCGTCTAAGGCAACTGCCTTCTCCTAACTCCAAAGCAGCAAAAGCCTGGGCCCTCCAGTAGTGCTACATCTGTGTTTTAAAATCAGAGGGAACAGAGACTGAGATGAAGTCAGATGGAGATTGTGCAGAGAAAGAAGAAAAGACAGAGGTAAAACTGGAGATGAGGGGAGAAGGGTAGAAAGGATCTTATGTGATGTTCCACTGGCCAACAGAGTGACGGGGAGATTCATTCCAGGTTAACATTAGTGAATAATCCTGGGACTCATTTAATTAAACTTAAATTCTTTTTTTTTTTTTTGAGACAGAGCCTCAAGCTATCCCCCTGGGTAGAGTGCCATGGCATCACAGCTCACAGCAACCTCCAACTCCTGGGCTCAAGCGAGTCTCCTGCCTCTGCCTCCCAAGTAGCTGGGACCACAGGC
>CAUYQV010032615.1:0-32065 GCA_963574575.1 Galagoides demidoff
TAGTACTCCTTTTTTTTGGAGACAGAGTCTCAAGCTTTTGCTCTAGCTAGAGTATTGTGGTGTCACAGCTCACAGCAACCTCAAACTCTTGGGCTTAAGCGATTCTCTTGCCTCAGCCTCCCAAGTTGCTGGGACTACAGGCACCCACCACAATGCCCGGCTATTTTTTTTTTTTTTATTGCAGTTGTTCAGTTGGCCCAGGCTGAGTTTGAACCCACTACCCTTGGTGTATGTGGCTGGAGTGGTAACCACTGTAAGCCAGAATACATGACTTACTCTTTTGATCCAGGAACTTTATGGCCATGGCAGGGTAGGCTTGCCCCTTTCCTGGGAGACTTCATAGTGCCTCTGATTTTCACTCAAGTCTCCTTAGCCAAGGGAGCAGTGCAATTGGTCTTGGTGTGGGTTTTGACCTACCATGTTTCCCCCCAAATAAGACCCTGTCTCATATTTATTTTTTCTCAAGAAGACACACTAGGGCTTATTTTCAGGGGATGTCTTCCTCTCTGCACTGAAATGCATGTTGTGGTCATGCAACATATCTGCATAGCCATGCCCATCACTAGATCTTATTATCGGGGGTAGGGCTTATATTTAACAAATACATAGAAATCCTGCCAGGGCTTATTTTTTGGGTAGATCTTATTTTTAGGGAAACATGGTAGCTGTGTAGTAGACAGTATTCTTCTATTTTTTAAAAATAAAAAATTTGAAGAAACCTACCTCATCTTTAAAAGGATTCAAATAGTAGATTTTTTTTGAGGGCAAAGCTTGTTTCTTGTTCACCATTTTATCTTCTGTACTAAGCATAGCAGGGTTCTGTTAACGCCAGCTAAGGGAACGAGATCTGGTTTCATCGGACATGCAGACCATGTCTCCTGACTCTGGATTAGACAGAGCCACTCAACATGAAGAACGGTGCAGCCTGCAGGACGGTTTTCCCTTCCTCATTGTCTCAAAATGAGTACAAAGGATGCTTTTGTTTTGAATTTTCTCACTTAGCCATTTGGATATCGAGCCAGGAGAAATAAATAATCAACACAAGTGTTAGCAACAAGTTTTGAGACGTTTGGTAGCTATGGACTCTGCCCTATATGTTCTGATTCTTTCACTCAGAGGTTGACAGGCTAAGAGTATTCCGTCCCACCTTGCTCTTAGGCCTTAGAGGCTGGGCGATCTGGTTTGGCTAAGATTTCCATTTCTCAAGAGCTCTGGGCTGACTGATACTCACTCATTGGTCTCCTGCCCTCCATGTTGCCCCACATAGTACAACAGGATTAATCTGTAATTTTTTCTTTTATGCAGAAAATATGTGCATGCTTCTCATATTCACACTAGGCCAAATGGTGGTGGCACACATAAATAAGACATGGTTTTAGTCTCAAAGACACTCACAGTCTACAGAGAGAAAGATGCAGATAGAAATTATTGCAAGGAGAAAGGAACAGTGCCCCGAAGAGGGTCATAACCACAGTGAAGAGTGCCCTGCTGTTACGTGCCATCGATCTGGGCCTTGGTCGTGATGCCTCTGTCACAGGTGGAGGGACATTATAAAACGTGCTGAGAAGATATTGTGGGGGCATGTTGTGCAAGGATTGTACGACTCTTTAGGGGAATCCTAGGAGCAAGTGTGTGGCTTCAGGAATAATTCTTCTCCTGAGAAGTGGTGGTGCCTTCTTGGGTGACTTCTGACTCAGAGATGAGGCTTCCTTTTTCATATCAGCTGCCAATGAGTTTAGAGCCAAAGTTGTCCCCACAGCACCTGTTAGTGACTTCAGGTACCTGCAGAGCTACAGAGAGCATCTCATTCTACATTCAGTTGTAGTTTCTTGTCCTTGTTTATTTATTTATTTATTTATTTATTTTGCAGTTTTTGGCCGGGGCCGGGTTTGAACCCGCTGCCTCCGGTACATGGGGCCGGTGCCCTTTACGTTTTAATCTTTCCTTGTCCATGTCTTTTAAGGTATGTCATTTTTGTTCTATTTTTAAACATTTCCTTGAATATTTCTACTCTAAGGCAGACTATAACAATATATAATAATACTATGTAATAATAATAATAGCACCACTACTACTAATGCCTTCCTGGTCTCAGGAGGAGCCAGCTGATACAGGGAGGTGAGTCAGATGGTGGAGCAGGGGGGTTCAGACAGAATAAACATTGTATGAAAAAGCAAAACCTTGTAAAATGGACATGCGTTCTGGCTTCCATTTTAGCGCAATAAAAGGAATTCGTAACAACACATTTTTTCTCCTTCAACATTGTCTTTTGATCTGCCAAGTACATCCTGGGTATTTCTAATATCTTTTATCAGGCAGAGCGAGCGTGACCCAGGGGAGGTGTCATAAAGAAGCTTTATTCTGCTCACCACCGTTCTGTCCCTTTACATCCACTCTGGGGGCCTGTTCATCCCACGGCCCTAGACGGAGACTCAGGCAGACCCCAGAGCGTTACTACTCTCTCTTCACTTGATCATAAAACAGTGTCTCCATGGAGGAATTAAAGTACTTGCTCCCATATAATTCTAAATTGATTAAAGTTGAGGCTTTGTGTCCTCTGGCTCGGGAGAGAAACTACAGGAGGGGAAAGGCTGGAGTTGGCTCCTGGCGTCTGCTGACGCTTCTCCCCATGTCCCCATTGCAGGCTTCTGACCCCTCAGGGTTGGAGTTCAGGGGCGGTCGAGGAGCAGGAAAGTTCTTGCTCAGTGGCCCTTGGCATGGAGACTGTTGTGCCGCACGAGCCCCTCACATCCTCCCATCCCACTTCCTCACTCCATCTCTTGCTTCAGCAACCAGCTGCAATCGTGCTGTCTCGGAAGCAGAGCTAATTATTGGGTTTCTGCCCTGGGACTTCTTTGCTGCCACTCTGTGGGATGCCAAAGACCCCACTTTCTGATGCGTGCATCAGGGGATTGTAACCCCATGAACACCACTCAGCCGTCAGGATGGCGATTGGAGAACAAAGCACCCTTTTCCTGGTCTCAGGGTCTTGCCAAGCATCCTGCAAAGCTCGCTACAAGCCCCTAGCTGCCCACAGAGCAGTGAGTTCAGTGACACTCTTGGAACGGCTCGTCCTCCTCCCTGGCCTTACTGTTTCAAACTCCCACTCTTGATTCTTGTGGTCACTTCCCCCTACAAAGAAACCTCCCTGCGTGAAAAGCCTTCTCTTCAGCTTTGCTTTTTAAAACTCAGGTTCATAGAGAAATCTAGCAGTTGGGTACCTTTTCAGTTTTCATAATGGTTTAGAAGAGCTTGGTGTCTCGTAGTTGCTTTTGTGGGTTCCTTTGGGAACCCTGAACCTGGGGATCTCCTGTCCAGGGAGTTCTTTGACAAGAAGGAACTGGCTTTTTATTTCCATGGGTGACTATCTTCATCCTTAGATACACAGACATGACTGGCTACCTGATCCTTGTTCAAAGTATTGAGAATTTTAAGGTGACAGTGGCAGTGCATTAAATCCCAATATGGGGTCCCTCTGAGCGTGGGGCCCTGTGTGGCTGTACTGGCTGCACACTCATGATGCCCATCTTGCTCCAGGCCTTTTTGCCACCACCTTCCAATCAGGTGACTCCACATCAGGCCTCTTTTCCAGAAAGCTCCATATCTGGCCTACAGGACGCTCACATCCTTTGCCCAATACTCTGCTGACCTTACTGCCTGGCCAGCCCTTTCCCCTTAGATTTCTCAGTATAAGTCATATGCAGTGCACTGGGGATTCCTTTTGGCCAGCCTGCCAATGTCCTTTGCCTCTTGACTTTTATGTCTTTTCATACCAGAATCAGGCCAGACTTGTGTGGCCAACATCATAATATAGAAAGATAGAGTAGGCCTTCCAAGGGTAGGTTGTAGAGGTATTTTAGCCTTGGCTTTGTTCTCTTGATTTGCTTGCTCTGGGAAAAGCCAGCCACCGTGCCATCAGAGAGAGCATGGTAGAGAGGAAGTGGCCAAATGCCAGCCTGCACTTTGCCGGCTGTGTGAGGGATCCAGCTTGGAGTAGTTGCTTCAGCCCAAGTCAAGCCTTCAGATACCCTCAGCCCTGGAGAACAGTCGACTGCTACCCTAAGCAAGAACTGGCTAGCCACACTGCTCCTGAATTCCACAGGCATAGAAGCATGAACAGCCACAGATCATTGCTATTGTTTTGAGTGACTGAGTTTTAGGGTGATGTGTTATGTAGCAAACCATATGTAGTATAGTAATGGAAAGCAAGCCTGCCTTTGGGTTGGGAGGGCATATTTCTTCACGGAACTCTTCTTCAAGCATCCTCTCTCTTGATGAGAGGGTGCTCATCTCCCCCTGGACCAGACGTGGACATTTGTTTCTGGAAGAAAAAGTATTTGTGAGGTCATGTTAGGATCGGACAGAATGTGCTGCCTGGGGCACTAACTAACCCTAGAAGAGAAAAACTGTGGTTTTCAAGATAGCACTCATTCTTTCATATACTCAGTTTGGTGCGAGATATTTTTTTTAAAAGTATACACATACCTTTTCCACTTATTCTGATTTTTTGGGTGTGTGTCTTCTTTTAAGACCTCATTTTAGCATAGCCTCAACTTCCATTTTCACCTCCAGTTATATTTTCTTACCCATCTCGAAACTCAATGGGCGCAGTGTCTCAGGGAGGACATTTTCTTCCTCTGTATTCCTCCTCGATGATGCCATCTTTGTGAACTGCTTTTGGAAAAAAAATTTCTGCATTGCAGAACTTAACTGATTTCGTGCGAGGACATTCTTCCAACAGCCAGACTGGGTAGCCTGGCTTTGAAAAACTGAGAATCAAAAATAGTAGGAATATTCATTACAAAACAGAAGTCTGAAAGAGGCGCCCATGTTCTGAGAAAAATCTTTTAGCCAAAGAACACAAGTCCTTGTCCAGATTATCATGGATAAAATTCAAAAAAATTTTTTTTTTTTTTTCTTATGGGAGAGAGAGAGAAAACCAGTTTTGGAGCTGTGACCTAGTTCTGCTAATAAGGAATTTATTACTAAGGACTAGATAATTTATTTACCACCCAATCACAGACTTTCACACAAGGACCCAGGATCTGCTGGGGCCTTTGGGGAACTATAGTTCTAGTTACCACTCTTCTTAAGAACCTGGGTGACCTCTCTGCATCTCATGCTCTTTCTCTGCAGGAGTCTGAGAGTATCTGTTGACCAGAGATAAACTATCAGAGGGCTTTGAAGTGCTATAAATGCTTCCCTTATTTGAGGTTTCATTATTATTGTGGTTCTTATATTTAGAGTCATTTTCTGGAAGAGGGGAGAAAAACGGCTTCTGTGACATTATAAAAACATTAAAAATCAAATAAAAAACAAGCCGGTGCATGATAACTGTTAAGCAAGTTTCTGTTAATTGAATCATATTTCTCCACTGATTTGCATAAAGAATGATGATTGGTTTCCACGGGGGCAGGTGGCTTACAACGAAGCAAAATCACACTCAAAATTGCAGAAAATCTTTCAGCAGTCATTTAAAATACCAAAATAGGCTATGGCTAGGAGTGTGTGTGACCTGACTGTGACATAACCGATTCTATGAGGGAAGGTCTTTGAAGGATGGGGCAGGAGTTTCATCCAAGTCTGAAAAATGTGGAATCCTTTTGATTATTATGGAAATAAGAATTTCCCGGTAAGTGTGGTGGTAGATGCCAATGTAAGGGTCTGGTTGGAGAACAGAAGCTACTCCACAGGTTCCAGGGAATAAAGGTTTTATTCAAAGGAATTAAGACCATGTAGGACTTCTGAAAAAGCTAGAGAAAGATCAGAAATTCTGCCATGGCTGATCTCAGCCTGAAACACCAGAACTGAGAATCTCGTGAGCTCTAATTTTCAAGACTGTCTGGGAAGCTGCCACCTAGTACTCTCACACAGTGGCAGGAAAGTTGATGGTTCTCAGGCAGCTTTGGAGAAGCAGCTGTGAATCTCACAGGCCTGGCTGGCAGCTGCCTCCAAGGTAAAGCGCCCACCTGCCCTGTGCCTCTGGGATCTAGATGAGTCCTCTCTTTGGCAAACTCTTACCAGGAACTGTCTGGGAAAGGGGATGCCTGAAGAAGGGCCCCTGGAGTGAGAACTTGGAAGAAAAGATGATGGGGCCAAACCAACAGCAGACATCCAGAGGCCCCGTGTGCGCCTTCCTGTGCTGGCGTTACTGGGCTGTCTTAGCAAATCCAGCAATTTTGGGAAGGAAGCATCATTCATCTTTTAATCTTTAAAAAAAAATTTTTTTTATGTAGATGATATAAGTGAGGCTCAGAGAAGTTAAATAACTGGTGTTAGGTTATAACACTGGTGTGTACCCATTAACATTCAAACATGGGCTTCTATCAGGGAAAATTCTTAGTTCTTTTGGTATTTTATACATATAGACAAGTAGTTCAAATGTTAGCTATATCAGAATTGCCTAGAAGAATCACCCCATCCCCAGAATTTCTGAGTCAGCAGGTCTGGGGGTAAACAGGGGCCAAGGGGACTTGAGATTTGCATTTCTAACAAGTTCACAGGAGATGCTGATGTCACTGGTCCAGGAACCACGCCTGGAGACCTGAAGGGTAGGGAGAAGATTCTACACCTTATCTCAGCCTATTGGTGCTCAGGGCCAGGCCAATCCTATAAAATACCAAATTTGCTTTAAATATTTTTATTGTATTTGAATATGGCTATTATCAAGCAGCACAGATGCTATGCCAGGCCATGTGTTTGTTCATGTGTGTGGATTTTACCCACCAATCCTTAGCAGGTAATTGCTCAGCTGGATGGAAATGGATGAGCTCCTATTTCTGAGAACCACCTTATTGGAAACCAAGGAGGGTACCTCGTGCTATGCATATTTTCCCGACTGAGTCAGAATACCAAATTAAACTTTTGAGTTAATGATTTATTTATTATTTCATTGTGAATTTTTTAAAAAATCTGTATATGCTAAGTAAATGGCCCAAGTCTTACTTTGGCATTCACGGGAGTTAACATTAATCTTGATGAATTATTTGCTTATTCATTGAGTATGTAATTTAATTCTATAGAAATTGCATGGCAATTTAGCACGCATTAGTGAGCAGATACTGTCTCATAGCTTAACGAACTTGTCATCCTTTTAAGGTGGGGGAAACATTTAAGGAATTAACAATCAACTAGAAGGAAGCCTGCTTAGAAATTCAAGGAACTTTCCAAACCTTCATGGACCCTCTTAGGCACAGATATACAAATTTCAAATACCCAGGAGAATGCTGGAATGGGGGGGTCATGTAACTTTTTTCTCTTTGGAAGGAGTCAGAAAGCGCAAGCGTAAACCTAGGCCCTACTTACAGAGGGCTACAGAATACTTGACTGCCACCTACTCTGTGGGGTTTCTTACCTGTCAAATGGGGGTGTGTTTCTAATACTACTTATTTCAGAGGATTGTGGTGAAAATTAAATGAGATAATGAATGGAAGTAAAACTTCTGAATATTGTTGATTCTCAACAAATTATTATGATTGTTACAGTATTATAATGGTACTTATTACCTTAGCAATAATTTCCTCCTTATTTCCTTCCTTTCTTCCTCCTTCCCTCCCTCCCCCAAATTCTCTCCCTCTTTTCTTCTTTTCCTCTTTTTCCCATGTTTACCTGCTTATTACAAAGGATGCAACTCATTAACAACCAAATGGTATGGGCAGGTGGGTGATGTGCAGCTTCTAGGCCCTTCCTAAGTGTGCCTCCCTCCTAGCATGTCCATGTGTCCACCAATCTGGAAGGTTCTCAATGAACATCACTTTCAGGACTCTGAGAAAGAGTCCCACTTTCTGGCCCAGAAGTTCTGATTACTGTGAACCGCTCTCTCCTTCCCCAGCCATGGAGCCTGCCTCTTCGCCCTCCTCTATTCCACTGGATTTCTCTCCACTGTACTTTGTGCCAAATTCCTACTCAATCTCAAGACAAAGCTGGTTTATCACCATTTCTGTGAAGGCTGCTGTGATCACCTCTACCCATGGCAGAAATGAGGGCTGTTGCCTCCAGCCTTTTCTGTCCCAGTGCCTCCTGCCTCGTGCTGAAATTGTCTGCATTCATGCCTATGTCCTTCAGATGTGGAGAGCTCCTTGAGGAAATGACTGACTGTGGTTTTTATATTCATGAGCATAATGCCTGGCCCAGGGTAACTAGTTGATGAATAAATTAATGCTGCTTTGGGCGCACATAGTGGCTATCAATCTGATGGTTTTGGACACCATTTTTGAAATTAGGATGAGATGAGCCTAAGATACAA
Organism: Galagoides demidoff; assembly: GCA_963574575.1. Taxonomy (NCBI): domain Eukaryota; kingdom Metazoa; phylum Chordata; class Mammalia; order Primates; family Galagidae; genus Galagoides; species Galagoides demidoff. The sequence goes on from CAUYQV010032615.1 coordinate 8,246, forward strand.
AATTTAAGGAGGTTCTCACTGCCAGTACACTTTTTTGTACACTCTGGAGCTATTGTAGACACTTCATCTACACTTATTGCACAAGACAGTTTTTATTAGCGTCTGAGCTTTGAAATTTGAATATTAATTTTTTTCTTCATGTATTTCCAAGAACTGTATTATATTATCCAGCATCTTGGCATTTCTCCAGTACAGGCATCCTTCCTTTAGTGGTCTGGGTTTGGGGAGTACCTAGTACACGCTAAGACCTGGTGCTAGCTACCAGGGACACGGCGGCAGGGATGTGCGGGTGTGGGGAGCAGCTCCATCTTCATCCCCACCTCTGCTCCCACGGAACTCTTGGAAGGGTGAGGATGGAGTAGGCGAGTGCTCACCAGGAATTGCGTGTAAATGGTTATAATATGAGATTAAATAGAGTTAAGTTCAGTGGGAACAGTTGAGAGAAAATGCTGGGGGGTGGTGGTTGGAGATGACTTATAGCTGGGAGGACAGACAGGCCTTGTGAAGGGGGTGGCACTGATGACTCATATGTGTCCGGTGCTGTTGGTGCCTCACTTAGTTTCCCCTTACTGGGCCCAGCTGCTGAGGTGGCTGGTTTCTAATGCCAACAGCTACACTCTTCTCTGAAAAATTGCCCTTTACTGATAAGATCCCCTTCTCCTCAAGATCCTGGGAAATTACAACCCCTCTGCTTGGGTGGCTCACAGCCAATGGCTGATCCATGCCTTGGCTCAGCTATTCCCCTGGCCTATCTCTCCTCCTTTCCCCTCAAAGTAGTACCCCAAGTTACCCCATACACAGATGGGCTCTACATAGAGGGACTCAGCTTGAGACAAAACCCAGCAAGAACAACAACAGTAGTGCACATATTACCGCTAATATCACTACTGATGGTCAGGAGTAGTGGTTCACGCCAGTAAGCCCAGCACTGTGGGAGGATGAGGAGGGAGAATTGCTTGAGCTCAGGAGTTCGAGACTTGCCTGAGCAAGAGTGAGACCCCAATTCATTAAAAAAAAAAAAAAATAAGCCCAGGCAGGTGCTGTATTGAGCACCTGTAATCCCAGAGGCTTCCGGAGGCTGAGGCAGCGGGTGGCTCACAGCCCAAGTCTGAGGTTTCCGTGAGCTATGATGCCAGCCATTGCACTCTGCTCTGGGCATAGTATGGGACTCTGTCTCAACAACAACAACAAAAAAGCAAAGAGATACAAACAAAAAATAAGCAAGGAAATAAAAAATATTTACTACTGATAATTTGGAGCTTTGCATGTGTTCCCTTTTCTATTTTTTTTGGGGGGGGGGAACAGGGTCTCACTATGTTATGCTTGGTAGAGTTCCATGGTGTCACAACTCACAGCAATCCCAAACTCTTGAGGTTAAGGGATTCTCCTGCCTCAGCCTTTGGAGTAGCTGGAACTACAGGCACCCACTACAACACCGGCTATTTTTTGGTTGCAGTTGTCATTGTTTGGCAGGCCCAGGCTGGGTTTGAACCCACCAGCCTCGGTGTATGTGGTTGGTACCCTAGCTGCTGAGCCTCCCTATAAAAATCTAATTTTTATAAAGCTTCTGAGTTGTTGTCTTGATTTGCACAAAAGGAAGCTGAAAGTCAGAGAGGTTCAAGGTACTTCATCCACGTTTGCACAGCTGCTAGCTGGGCATTAGACCTGGGTAGTCTGGGTTTGGGATGTGTGCTGGAGGCACCCCATGGCCTCCATCGCTGTCTACCTCCAGACCTCGAGAGCTCTTCTTGAGGATTCAGGACGTTGGGGTCCTCCTGAGTTCTGAGGCAGGGACCTCACGTGATGTCATGTGGTGTGGTGTGGTGTGGTGGCAAGAGTCCAGGGTGGGGAGTCAGGCAGCCTGGATTTCAGACCTGGGCTGTGTCTCAGGGGTTGTGTGAGATCCCCTCCTTGGGCTTCATATTTCTCACCTGCACAATGTGCCCCACAGTTACTTGACAGTGTCATGGTGAGCTATCTGTGAGCATCTGCGTTCCTTATCCTTTGTGCCTGGCATGTGGCAGAGAGTTATGCCACAGTCAGTCCATGTGGGGTCCATTTGATGATGGCAGAGGCAGAGAGGCTGGTCCAACCTGTTTGAGTGTCAGGGATATCCTGGGCAGAGGCTGTGTTGAAATGGGCAGAGCGCCCTTAGTTCTCTGTACTGTGAGGAGGTGTTTACTTCTCTCCCATCAAAATATAGCCACCTGTGGTGCCGTGTGGTGTGATGTCATCTGTGTGGTATGGTGTGATGTCATGCAGTATGATGTCATGTGTGTGGTGTGGTGTGGTGTTGTATGATGTGGTATGGTGTGATGTCGTGTGGTGCAGTGCGATATGGTGTGATGTGGTGTAGTGTGGTGTGGTATCATATGGTGTGTGGTGCCATGTCCTGTGGTGTGGTGTCTTGTGGTATCATTTGGTATAGCGTGATGTGGCATTGTGTGGTATCATGTGGTGTCATGTGGTGCTGTGTGGTATAGTATAATACTGTGTGGGGTGATATTGCATAGTGTGGTGTAGTGTCATGTGGTGTGGTGTGGTGCCATGTCGTGTGTTGTGGAGTCATGTTGTGTCATATGATGTTGTGTGATGTCATGTGGTACTGTGTGGTATATCTCTATCCTGACTCTTGGAAATCCTTGACATGTGGTTTCTTCTTTAGGTCCAGGAGGACTGCATGGGGCCCAGGAGGTGAGGACAGAGCTGGACCTCCCTCTATCCACGAGGATATTGTCTAGAAGGTTCTCACTTCCACTTATATTCCTTTGGGCAAAACTTAATTTATAACTACATCTGGCTGCCAGAAAATTGGAAAACTGGGATTTCACGTTGGAATAAGGAGGGCAAGTAGCAGCTGCTGCTTTGGTGTATAGTCTGGGGCAAAGATGGTGGTGAGAACCTGGCAGTCTTCACTAACACTCATGAGTTATTAAAGTATGCTGATCGTGAGTAGTGAAGACCTCTACCCTCAGTCGCTCTACGAGACATCATGAGTGCTACTCACATCATGTCTATGGTGCAGACGTGGTGGCTGAAGGGAGGGTCTGGATGTGATGCAGGCAGGCCAGCTTTAGAGGCCACATGGCTAACTATCATGCCATATGGAAGGTTCTGGAATGCTTAGACACTGTTTTGATTCACAGATTTGCTATTTACTAACCCTATAGCCTTGGGTAAAGCTATTTTTCCTCACCAGGTCTCAGTGTTTCCATCTGTAAAGTGGGGTTGATATACATACATGATGGAGTGGTTGTGTGGAGCAAAGGAAATGCCATGGGGGAGCACTTTGTCATAAAGTGTCAGAAAGTGCTAGAAATAAAATCAACTGTGATTTATTTTAGGGACTTGGGGTTCCAGTGGTGGTGAACAGAGAAAAGTTGCATTACCTGCTTGCCAGTGTCTAAAAGACAAGATTGTCTGCATGAAACGCCATGATTCTCAGAACACGGCCTGCATTCCCCATCCTTTCCCAGACTCCTACTCCTGTCAGGCCGTAACCATGCCTGCAGGATCACTCTCTATACTGGTTGGCCAGAATAATACAGCAAATGAGGGTAGCAGAAAGAAAAAAAAGAGAGAGATGGAAGTTTGCTACTTCACTAGAAAGACAGAACCCTAGAGGAGATTAGGGAGAATTTTTCACTAAATCCCGCTGCATTACCATGTTGGCTGCTTTTCTTAGGAATAGCAAGAGACAGAAAAAGATCTTTGCTATTCTTTGTCCATAGCAGACACAGACTTAAGCCAGAACTAGAGCAAAGTGGGTGTCTGCACAGTGTGGGGCACAAGCGTCTCCGAGTCCAGTGCCGGGCATCCAGCGGAGGCTCAAGGACTAATTACAGCAAGGGAGTGAGCAGCTTCTGGCTTGTGTGGCCCGAAGGTTTCTCTACAGAGGCTGCAAATGGTTCTGCATGGAGCCTGCTCTGCAAACTGGGTCAGCAGGTCAATCGGGCCTTTTATATGCCAACCAAGCTGCCTATATTTACGTGTAGGGTCAGATCTAGGGCAGAAAAAGATGCAGGCAAAAGAAATCCATTTAGAACTTTTCTGTGCTGATGCTGACTGCACGGAAGGTTGTTCATTATTTATAGACCAGACAATTGTGTTTTGTACAGTAACCTTATTTAGGCATATAAATAAGCAAAGGATAAGAGAGGAGAATAACAGCACACTGTTTTTTTTTTTTTTTTCCTCTTCAAATGAAAGGTAGATGAAGCGGTTTTATATCTGAGGTTTCCTGGCTGGCATATTACCCAGACAGCAGGAATTAGAATAGATTTAATCGTCTAATCCATACTAATGGGGGCATTAAAAACACCGTTTATTAAATTTATCTTTTTGACATTTTTAATATATTCCATTGCAGCTTTGCAGCATAAGTGCTGAATAATGATAATATTTAGCATTTATTAAATGCTTACTATGATTGTGCCAGACACTGTGCTATGCAATACGCATTATCTCACTGTGTCCTCACCACAAAGCTATGGAAAAGCATCTCTTTCTACTCCTATTTTACAGGTGAGGACCTTGTGACACGGAGCTGTGCTCTCTGTGCTGAAGTTCATCTAGTTAACAAGTAGAGAAGTTGGGGATGGAAGCCAAGTTTCTTCTACAAGTTCATGCCCTTGCTGGTCTGTTGAATGTACTTGATGGTCATTCTACCTGCAGTTTTGGGGTGGGATGTCCCTTTCTGTTCTGGAAGTGCCAGGTGAGTGAAGCAAAGTGAGCTGATCCTTGGTGGGGGCACACAGCGTGCAGAGATCTCATTTTGGGTCCAGAGTAAATGCTCAATGTTTCGGTCCACTTCTGGACATCTCCAGAATCTCCTCTCTAAACCAGGAGAGACTCTTGAATTTTTTTTTTCTTTTTTTTGGAGATGGAGTCTTACTTTTTTGCCCTTGGTAGAGTGCTGTGGTGTCATAGCTCACAGCAACCTCAAACTCTTGGGCACAAGTGATTCTCTTGCCTCAGTTCCCAGGTAGCTGGGACTAGAAGCACTTGCCAGAGCACCCAGCTATTATTTAGAGACAGGGTCTCATTCTTGCTTAGGCTGGTCTCGAACTCCTGAGCTCAGGCCATCACCTGCCTCGGCGTCCCAGGGTATTGGGATTATAAGCATGAGCCACTGTGCCTGGCCATGAGAATCCTGAATCTTTTTAACTTACACTTTAAAATAATATGGCAGTTTTCCTGACCTCTAATCTCTGGGAGTACCAGTGAGTTAGTTGGTTCATTCACTCTTCTACATCAGCACTAATTTAAGTACCTACTGTGTTCTAGATGCTAGAGCTTTATCAGTGAGCAAGACAGAGGGAAACTTCTTCCCCAGAGAGATTACCTCCTAGGGAGAAGAGACAGAGAGTGAGAAGCATAAGGAATAAATATGTGACATGTGAACAAAATGAAGGTGAAAGGGATTGGAAATGCTGGGGCTGAAGGTCTCGGGATATATTTGAGCCATATTGGAAGGAGGTGATGGGCTCAATCTTGGGCAGTGTCTGGGGAAACACATTTCTCAGAGGGGTAGCAGCCATTCAAAGAACCTATGAGTGAAGATTGCTTGGAGGGTTTGGGGAGCAGCAGGTTTCCCCTCCAGCTGGTGGGGGCAGAGTGCTCAAGTCAGAGAGATGTAGTGGGCCAGGCTGTGTAGGCATTCTAAGAATTTGGCTTTTGCTTTGAGTGAAATAGAAAGCAATTGGAGGAAAAATGAGTGACATGTGCTTTTATTGACAGTTACTATTTAACAGTGTTGGGAATATCAGGATTAAAGAAATATTCCCTAAGCAGGTCATGGTTCTGCTGGGAGAGAGGTATAAAGCTATGTGGTATAGCAGAAAAGGTGCTGAAACTCAGGGTGGGGGCCAATCTCAGATGGCGCCCATGAGCCTCACTTCCCTGTGTGTGTGCTAATCAGTCCCTTCTCACACTGTAAAGTGTGTAACAGATACAATAGTGCAGAAATGAAGGTGTGTGACGTGCAAGGATAGGTCACAGAAGGCTTTGGAGCTTCTGCTTCTGCTTTCTTTTTTTTGGATCACTTCCTCTAGGGGAAGCCAGCCGCCAGTGAAAATTCCACGTGGTCAGGAACTGATGCCTCCTGACGGCTGGTACAAATTTGCTTATGATGTGAGTGAGCCATCCCAGAAGCAGATCCTAGCACCTCAGCCAAGGCTAGATGACGGCAATCTCATGAGAGACCCCAGGCTGGAACCCTCCAGGCAAACTGCTCTCAAATTTCTGACCTTGTAGAAACTGTCAGATCATTACTATTTATGTTTGTTTCAAGTCACTTTTGAGGTTTGTTCTGTGGCAATTGATAACTGAAGCTCTTTAAATAGGAATCCAGTCTGGGGAGGGTGGAGATAGTTATCAGGAAAGGCTTCTTGGAGGAGGCGAAAACTATGTCTTACAGAATGAGGAGTTCTGAGAAGGAATTAGCCGAGAAAGAGCGATGAGGGGGTGGTGCTTTCCAGGCAGGAGGAACAATATGTATAAAGGCCTGGAGATTGCTCAGTTAGGGAGAGAAAACTCAAATGCCTACCAGGGCCAGGCAAATAAGGTAAGTGGGGGAAGCAGATGGTTTATGGGTGTGGAGTACTCTGAGTCAGGGCTAAGGCTGGGAGAAGCGTGCCAGAATGTAGGCCCCAAGTCCCAGCTCTTTCAATTTGTCAAAAATGCCAGAGATTATATTTTAACATAAAATCTCCCAATTTTCAAAAGGCAGCCAACCCAAACCTCTTAGTGGCCAAATTATCCCCCTTGCTGAGGACCTGTTATGAGTTGTCTGGTGGTGACTTCAGCTGGAGCCCAAACCTTTGTCCTCTGCCTCCTGGTTAGTTTAAGTCCCATGTGACTGGTGCAATGACTAAGTGTCTCAAGGGTTTTCCAAGCGATGGAACGTGATATCTGAGCTTCATCAGGAGAAAGGACGTCAGTGTTTATTCACATGCAGAACTCCAAAGCACCTCAGCCAACTCCTCTACACTCTAATATTGTGATGGTGAAGGTGTCAAAGCAACCTTTCAAAGTCTAAGGTGGTTAACACTGTGAACAGTGACCTTGTGTGTATTTCTGAAGCCCTAAAGCCTACAGATAGCATCCAGTGTTGGCCACCTAGAAGGACTTTTCAAGGTACTGGTATGCGGCTGTGGGAATGCCCATGTTTTAGAAAGAGAGGCCAGTGAGTTCTTGGAACCCTTACAATGTGTCCAGCATGGGGCTGCCCATGTGGAAGTGTATTTAATCCTCCAGGGAGCTCTAGGAGATTGGTGCTCTCATTATTCCCATTTTATAGTTGAGGAAGGTGAATCCCAGGGAGGATTACTGATTTGCCCAAAGTCTTACGGCCAATAAGAGCCTGGGCAGGGATCTCTCCTGGGACTGTTAAAAGTTCATGTTTTTACTTTCTTTCCTGCGGTTTCCTCTCTGGCATCAAATGAGAGAAAGCTGTGAAGGGTCTGAATTTATTGGAGTGGAATCCAGCGGTGACAATCTGATTGGAAGGGGCGCAGGCCCCAGCACTTGTGAGGCAGTGTGCGTAGAGCATGTGCAGTTTTTAGAATGGTTTTTGCTTCTTCTCCCTACCCTTACATTACCCCTTGGTGACGCTATTGAGAAGGACCTGCTTATGAAATGAGTTTTAAGGACAACCCACATGTCGGATTTAGTCATAGGTTTGTACCAAGCTTTTGAGTTAGGGTCACGTGAGTCAGATTCATGCTTTCCTTGTTAGGCCGCATGCTTTGATTTGTGGTGGAAAATGTCTCAAAGTAGAGGAAACGCTATAAGATTTGGAGCCTGGGACATGTGGATTTCAATCCTGATTCAGCCACGGGCCAACTGTGTGACTCAGACGCCTGGTATAACCAGTCTGAGCTCCAGTCTCCTCTTCTGGTGTAAGAGGTCAAGAAGGGGTAACTTCCAGAGTCCCCAGGTGTGGGAGCCTGGCACATGGGAGGCACTCACCAGAGCCTTGTTGAATGAATGAATGAATGAGTGAGTGAGTGGAAGGTTCAGGAACATTTTGCAGAGTAGATGGGACCTGAAGTGTTCCTGGCAGATTTTATATGTGGGAAGGAATTTCAGGAGGGGAAATGACAAGGGCAGTGGTGTGGTGGCAAGAATCCTGGGCTTAGTAGACAGTGAAAAGCCATCCTGGCTGCTTAAGGAGAAGGGGGTGGCCCAGGGGGCCTGCTCTGTCTTCCCAATCCTGATTAAATTTCCTCAGAGGCCAGAGGAGCTAGGTGCTGACACTAACAGTTCTTTTAACAGGCCCTTTCATCTCCCATCTCAAAGCGCTTTGCAAGTGTTAATTAAATCTCCAAACTCCTAGTGAGGTAAATATTATTTATCTACCTTTTGTAGATGAAGAAATTCAGGCACAAAGAGAAGTGATTTTCCCAGGGTAATGCCCTGATGGGTGCCCACTCCCACCCTGGCTCCAGAATTGCCAAAACACGTCTTTAAGAAAAGCAGAGGAAAAAAAATTAGATCCCTTTACCATGCCCCCCGCCTATACCCTTATATATATGTGTATGGCACAGAAATTAGACAAAAAAGCACAAGTCATCATAAGATACTATCTCTGAGAGTTTTTTTAAGTCCTCCCAGTGCATTCTCAAATATATACCCCTCTTCGTGGTTTTCTAGGACTTGTAGGTCATACGGGTGGGAAAATGGTTCAGTTGAGAGTTTCTCAGATATAGGTTTATGAATCTGTGCTTCATACTTCTTATCTGTAAAATAGGAGCACACCATCACTGTTGTCACAATGAGTCCACACTGCAGCATTCAGGTAGGCCCACAGGGAACAAGCACGTGGTGAGAGGCTCAGGATGCTAACTGAAGTGCAGTCAGCGGGTGCCCACCTTTGTCTTCCACATTTTCTCTTGAGTATCCTCCCATCACCTGGATTCATTTATCTGACCAATCTTTATTGTCCTCTAGGCACCATTCTGAGTTTTGGGAGTACAGAAATGCACATGGCAGACAAGGGTTCTGTTCAGGGGTCAGACATTAAAAAAATATATAGTAACATAATATTCATGCAGAGGTGAACTTTAGAACCAAGATCTAAGAGGCTCTGAGAGAGCTGATGCAAGGGATTCCTCTAAGTCAGTGAGGCCAGGGAGGGCTTCTTGGGGAGACTGATGCTCTGTCTGGGATCTGAAGAATGGTAGGAGGCAGGAGGGTAAAGAGGAGAGGGGGGAGGACACCAAACCGGGGGCATAGCCTGTGCAGACACACCATAAACTAAAGAGATGTAAGATGGCTTATTTAGCAATGGTACCCAAATACCCCATTTGGAAATGATGCCAGTGCCCAGAGGAGAGAGAGAAACTGAGATGAGAAGCCAGCTCCAGAGGAGTGGCAGACAGGTGGTATTAAATCTGTACTTAATGCTGGAGTCCATTTGCTAAGGAACACAGAAAGAGCTGGAATTATTCAGAGGCCCTGGTGAAGGACTCTGCCTGGGGAAGTGGAGGTAGGTTCCCAGAGCAGGTGTGGGAGCTGGGCTTTTTTTTATTTGTCAGCAGTAATTACTGAGCACCTACAGGTGCCAAACGGCAGGTCATGCCCTGTGGTAAAGGAGGCACCGGGAGGAGGTCTCTGCCCTAGAGGCAGCCAAGATGGAACTTCCAAGACAAAGGGGCAGATGTTGTCAGAGGAAGGAAGGAGAGAGTGTGATCTGACCTCAGGCCTGCTCCGAAGCTCAGTGGAAGCGTCAGATGTGGACAATTGAATAGTTATGACTGAACAATGACACCTAAAAGCTAATAACTAAAACCTTGTGTCAGTTCAGTGCTGAGTGGTTTAGGAGGCATGTGCATTAGCTCATTGGATATAGCAGCTCAGCAAGGAAGTGGAACAAGTGTAATTACTCACATTTTCTTTCTCTTCTTAGTTTTTTACTTTTTACATTTGAAAGTAGAATTTTTTACTTTGATTTTATTTTTAAAATATATTTGCTCTAACTAATCTTCTATGAGGGCTTATTTTCCACATTTTAGAGACAATGAGATGAAAGGTTAGGAAAGATAAATGCTTTGAATGTCATATAAAGCCAATGTTCGCTAAGACACTGGAGGACGTCGTTTTTGGGATCCACCTCTTTTTCCTTTTTGGTTTTGGTTGCTGAGTGTTGTTCCCTTCCATCTCCATCCTCACTGTGGTTTCTGAACGTTCACAGGTAAAGATCAGATTTGCATTTGCACACTGGACCCTCCAGAGGAGCTATTAGCCCATGCCTGCAACCCGAGGGCATCGGAGCTCACCTCTGTCTGTCCCCACTTAAGGGCTGGAGATTAACAAAGATGCATTTCTTTACAAAATGTGCTCTAAGCAGGGTGAGCATATGATGGCTCTGTCAATTTGGGACACTTCTGAAAGTGAGAGGCGGTGTGATTCATAATCACATTAGGACAATAGGCTAACCTGCAGACCAGCCCTGGCTAACTGAGACATATGGTCACCCTACCTGTGAGTCATCCTTCCCACTCTTTGAATTCTTTCTTCAGTCCTCATTTTTTTTTTCTAAATTATTTACTCATTTAGTTATCAGACAATCATTTACCAGAACCCTATGTTCAGGGTGTCAGCTGTCAGCTATGCACAACCCAGGGTGCCCGCTCTGCAGGAGCACCAGGGAATCACTGACTAGCTTTCTTGGAGAAGCTGCAGAAAGCCTCCAGTGGCTGTGTTTGCCATCTTCCCATTTGTTAATGAGTAATCCCAGGACCTGTTCCTGGAGGGTGGAGGGTGCGTCTTCCACAACCCAGGTAGGTACTGGGGGTATTTAGGAAACCGGTCCTAAACACAGCCTGGCGGGGCCTTCAAAGTGTGAGGCAAGCCTGTCCCTCCAGGGATGTAGCTCAGCTCATGGCTCCCTGTGAACTCCCACCCCAAATGCCTCTGCCTCTTCCCTCTCCCTTTGTTTCTTAGGTCTTATAACACTCATTATATTGGTAATTAATTATTTGTGAGCATGGGTTTAATGCTTGTCAGACAAGGAGGTGGGTTGTCCCTGGTCCCCAGCAGGAGACCTGGCTCATGGAAGCTTTCAATAAATATTTGCTAGCTCACTAATAGACTTAAGGCCAAGGCAAAGTATGGCCTCTGATGAGAACCCCGGAGAAGTGAATTTCTGGGGAAATGGTGGCGTGTGGGGGGCTGGGTAGCGTCTGGGTCTAGGGAGAATGAACAGGAGGTAGTTACCTGAGTGTGTTACCCAGCAGGACACACTGTCTGTGCTCCTGAATCTTCCTTGGGTCCCTCTCATGGAGGCAGTGGCTCTGTCTGCCCGGGCTTTGTTCCCTGTCCAGCAGTAAGTATTGGCTCAATACCCAGCTGAGCAGAGAAATGGAACAAGAAGTAGAATTTCCAGCTGAGATTGAAATGTGGCTCCATTTCTAGGATTCCAGATGTCTCTATGAAAATTCCAGGGGCAGCTCATGGCCAGGTGCACGCAGAGCATGGACTAACTGGCATGAGATCGTGCTGCCATCGCTCTCTCAATATGGCAATTCCTAGTGTGTATTTCCCAATTTTTCCTGCTCTGAATAGGTGTTGGTTGCTAAATTTGCTGCAGGACATATCTGCTGAGTGGCCCGGAGGGGGCTTGTACTGGGGAGAGATTTGGAGAAGATTCTTGACTCTGGCCATGGTAGAGGGATGGAGAAGGGTTGGTCCTCTGGGGTCAGGGAAGGAGAGGGGCCGGGGCTGCAGTGATGGTCCAGCAGCTCGTGGGTGTACAGCAGTCCATTTCAGGGGCCACGTCTCTTATAACACTCAACCTGAACTTTGTGTGTGGTCCAATCACCTGTGTTCAAATCCTGCCTCCTCCTCCCACTGGCCAGGTGGGTCACAGCAAAGTACTTAACCTTCATTTTTCAATTTCCTCTTCTGCAAAATGAAGTGCATAATAGTAACCACTTCCCAGGGTTCTTATGATAAGTAATTGGTTTAATATATGTAAAGCTCTCAGAAGAGCTCCAGCATAAAGCTTTTGCTTTTATCTAAAAGCAAAACAGACAAAAGCTGCCCTCGCACTGTTCTATGTTCACACATGTTCTATGCTCTCGTACCCATTAGTCCTTCTCCAGGTCCTACCCACCTTAGCCCCACCTCTCCTCTTCGGCATAGACTAATCATTCATTCATTCATTTATTCAACAAACCTATTTGCATGCTTGTAACTTGCCAGAATTTGGTCAGTTGCACACCACAGGCAAGAGCCAAACTCTCTGCCCTCAGGAAGCTTACAACCCAATAGGGTGGATAAAATAGGAAGATAATTAAGTTAAACAGAATAGAAAATAATAAATTCCTGAGAGAAGTAGAGATAAATGAAGGGGTTTGCAGGGGAGGGCTTAGAAGGCTCTCTGCAAGAGACACCATTCACACTGGAACAGAAAAGACGGGTAGTATAACAGTGTGATAGTAGTCATTACCATATAATAATAAAAGCAGCTCCTACTTTTTTAGCATTTGCTGTGTTCCCTGTACTGTGTACTCTTCATGGGTTATGTCTTTGCAATAAGCCCAGAAAGAAGGTTCTGTCATTATCCTTCCAGCCCCATTTTACAGATGAGAAATTGGGGCTTTAAACGGATACCTAGATCATCTAAGGCTTATAGCTATTGAGTGAGGATTCAGAATATGATCCTAGGTTACCTGAATCTAGGGCCTGTGTACCACTAAGCCCCATGGAGAAGGCACTGGCCTCTTTATGCCTGAAGCTTCCCCTGCTGAGACACTCGGACCCCTCATGCCAAAGTTGCTGAGTCCCTGGAGTGTGTCTGGGATGGTGTTTTGTATGGACCATGTCTATAGCAACCATCCTAGTCCTAGCTGGTCCTCAGTAAATATTTGTTATTTAGATAGCAATGGGCAATGTGTAGGAAGTACTTCCCAGATACTAAGCACTGTTATTATAGCCTTAGCTGTGTTTATCCATTTTATTCCTCACAAACACATCACAAAAGACAGTACATTTACCCCCATTTTACAGATGAGAAAACAGAGGCACAGAGATGTTAAAGTCATTGCCCAAGAGGGTGGAAGTCCTGGATGAGAGAAATCCCAGGGCTTCCCAATTCTGCAATCTGTAGTTTTCCAAACAGCTCTGTTTGTTTTGCCATGCCCTTTTGTGCTAGGATGAGCTGACTCCGGCTGGGGTAGGGGCACCAATTATTGAAGCGATTCAGTTTTTGCATTTCAGGGGCTAGAGACCTGGGATACCCTTTTATGAATTTGAAAAACTTTGGGCTACCTGGTCTTTGAAAGGGTTTAGGAAGTATCTACATTTTGCTGTTGCAGACTCAGGGAATTAGACTGCTGACTCTGGGGATCCTCAAAGTTTGGTGGTGTCTATAGTACCTGCGGGAACAAGCCCAGTGAAACCTCCTGGGATACAGGCAAGGGCCAGATCGTATTCATCCTTGCAGCCTTCAGAATTCTCCAAGCGCTGGGCATGGAACTCGGCACGCAGTAGGTGCTGTGAACACATTAATAAAATTGAAGATTCAGAACCTTCAGAACACAATGTGGCATCTGTGTACAACCTCTTGTGGTTTGTGGCCTGGATGCTTCATTTACCAGTTATATGATGTTGGCTATTTACTTTGCTTCTCTGGGTCTCAATTTTCCTATCTGTTAAGTGGGTTAATAACATCATCTACTGTTGGAGGATTAAATAAGGCAATATTTCATTTAGAACTGGCCTTGGCACAAGGAAAGCATTCCATGAATATTAGCTATTCCTAATATTGTTAACACAGTTAATATCTTCCAAACATTCGCTTCAGGGAGTGGGAGTTCCAGAGGCCAAGAGACCTGGATTTGAATCATGACTCATTTCTTCTGTCTTGGGTGAGGTATTAACAACTTTGTCTGCCTTGATTTCTGCATCCATCAAGTGGGTGCTGGAGCTGTGCCAGTGAAGGCTTAGTTCAGGGCAGACCCAGGCTAAGTGCTCAGGGAAGGTGGGGGCCTTAATGATGTCACAGCACAATTCCAATTGTGTAAATGAGAGACAGGTGACAAAGAAACTCGGTGTTTAGTTTCAGCGCTTCATCCTCTGGGACAGCTAGCCTTCCTTCCTGTTTTGAACTGCCTAAAAATAAATCACAGAAGGAATCTGCTGTGGGTCATCCTTGCCCTTTCACCCAGTCCCACCCCAAATCCTCTTGGTTCCTTGGGAAGGGGCTTTCTGTCTGACGCTTGTGGATTTTTGGGTGCTGCAAGCTGCCCTGTCTGAATTGCAAAGCGTCACATTTCTCCACTCTCAGTGAAGATTCTAGGCTGCACTGGGCCCCCAGAAGTCAGCCTTCCGTTTCAGGACTGATCTCTACTGTCCTTTGGAGGTTTCTATCTGAGTTTTGCCTTCTGGAAAACGTGGGCTCAGTAGGAAAGGTAGATCCAGACGCTTCACTTTTATTCCTGGTGGAGCTGTCTGGTGCAATTAAGCCCAAGTTAAGGGGACAAAAAATGCCTTCTGCGTCTCTTGCTCCTGGCTTCCCTAAACCACCCGAGCTATAGAGCCCAGCCCTGGACCATTTGCACTACTGGCCTTGGCACTTTATGAGGGTGACAGCCCTGCTCGGGTGAGCGGTGGCCCTCCCCTGGTTTGAATAAAAACCCACAAGCCATAATACACATAAAATCCTAATGTGCCTTCAAAATTACCTCATCTTTTATTTAGAGGTTATTCCGCCCTTGTCTTCCTTTATCGCTCTTTATACGACTGAAGTGGGTGAGCGGCACCAAATGAGGCCATCTCGGTGGCTGAGCAGAGGGAGCGTTTATGAGCCAACTTTGGCAAGGCAGCGCGGCCCCAGGAGGGCCTTCACCGTGGCCCCCTCCCTCCCCAATGCCAGCTCCTTCCATTTGGACGCTGTGGCTTCCCGACTAGGTCTGTTTTTCTATTTTTTGCCATCCAAACGTACATTTTATTGTATTTCTAAGTGAAAGGGAGGTGCCTTTCCCAGAAGCTGTGATTTGTGAGTGGGCAGGGAAAGCTTGGCGGAGGTTGGGGCTCCGACACTCCCAGGGCCAAAGCTTAGGGCCGGCATTTCCAGGAGAGGTGCTTGTACTCTGAGCTCAGGATCCTTGACATTTAAAGGCCGAGAGGAGCTGTGATTTATTCTTAAGCTCAATTTCGAGAAAGGGGTGGGAGAATTGAGATTGCTCTTCGCCAGCTGAAGCAGACTTTAGTACACCGTGTATGAGGATCCCCTGGAGGGCTCATTTGAAACGGAAAGTGGGGCTCCACCCACAGAGGTTCTGCTTGTGTAGGTCCGCAGTGGAACCTGAGATTTCACATCTCTAAAGAATTCCCAGATGATGCTGGGGCTCTGGTCCAGGGACTCTACTGAGAAGCACTGGGCTAGAGGAACTAGTGAATTAAGCATGTGTGTGTGTGTGTGTGTGTGTGTGTGTGTGTGTGTGATAGAGAGAGAGAGAGAGACAGAGAGAGAAAGAGACACACACAGAAAGGTACCCACACATCTACACACTCATATGAGAAATGACTTTCCTTTCAAAAGGGAAGTTTCCTACCCAGGGTGAAGAGGTGCTTCAATTACAGCAAATTGGATTCTCAATTTTAGCTCTGCGAGCCCCCACAACGTATGTTGAACGTGGCTCAGGGTTTTCCTCTGCAGAGATTTCAAAGGGCTAGCTATTATCAGACTTTGGAAATGCCTTTAACTTGATCCTGCTGGGAAGCAGACTCTGTCCTTTACATTTCACAAGTCTTTGAAATTAAAAAGATCTCCAAGGACATAACAGCCACTTCTCTCCAAGCTGAGCAGTAGAGCACAGTGATCACAAGCCCAGAGTCTGGGGTCAGAGCAATGGTGGTCCATCTTAGCAGTCTCTTGGGCAAGTTAGAAAATCTCCCTGCGCCTCAGTTTCTTCAGCTGCAGAACAGAATAAAATTAGGACCAACCTCAGAGGGTATTAGTAAGAATTAAAAGAAATAAGGCAAGTAAAATGTCTTAGCATAGTGCCTGGAACATTGCTAGTCTATAAAATACTACCGTTATTATTGTAGGCCTGTGCACCTCTTTTTGGGACGTGTGTAAGTTAGTGCCTCCTTAGATTCAGTGAGCATCTGCGAATACTTATGACATGCCAAGCTCTCCTATAGTTGTTATTTTATGTAATCATCAGAATTTGTTGAAATAAGTGCACCATCTACTCTGTTGATACATAGGCAAGATTAAGCAATTTTCCCTGACTATCTAGAAGTCACAAAGCTTACAAGTGGTACACCTGAGATTAAACCTAGTCTGACTGGTTGTCTTCCCTGCACAACCCAAATGGAGCTAGCATTTGTTCCTGGCTCTGCCACTGAGGAGCTGTGTGATATTAGTCAACATGCTCACCCTCTCTGGTCCCTCATTACATAGGAATAGAAAGGACTGGATTATTCATGATGGAGTAGAAGGTCCCTCGCAGGATCTAAGAGGTAGGGGCCTGGGCAGGTATTTTGTAAATATTGTTACTGGACTTAATCAGGCATCCCTTATGTCGTCATGAATTCAATGATTTGACAAATATCTATTGAGCATTCTCTGTATTCAGCACCTTTCAGCTACTGGGGATGGTGCAGTGAATAAAGCAGTGAAGTCACTTTCCTTTCGGACTTTACATTCTTCTCAGAGGGGTAGGTGAGACACATCTAAACATACAGCGTATAAAGTAAGCAAATCTTCCAGGGAGAAGGGATCTCAGGGGCAAAGCTGAGGATGAGTTGGGCACATACTAGGGACAGGTAGCCAATGTGACTGGGGTGGAGTGGACAAGAGGGAGTGTGGTGGGGGATGGGTGTGTAGGGCCTTGTGGGTCATGGCTCAGAGTTTGACTTTGACTCTTGAGGGGAAGCCACTTGCCTTGGTGGAGGTTCATATCCTGAGACAAGGATGTCAGTGCAAAGTGACTTTAGGAAACACCAGAAAGAGCGTGGAGAAGTGGGAGAAAACAGAAAAAGAAACCAGTAAAAGGGTATTATCAGACTGGTTAGCACTGTGGGCAGCCAGGGCTCTGCCCTGCTGGGGATCCCGGCGAGACAGTGGTAAGGATGCCTTCGTGTTACCACAACTGAGAGCTGAGGAACCAGGAGAACTGATCCACCAGCTCCCCGACAATGGATAGTTGAGGGGGCTTTTAGGCAGAAGGCTATAGAGACTTTCTGGCTCGCTAGGTGAGCAGATTGGATGTGGCCAGGGGATCAGTGCTTCTGTCCCTCCATTGGAGGGTTCTGAGCAAAGCGATGAGGCAATCTGATGTGTTTATATGGGACACTCTAGATAGTGTGTTGAGAATAGATTGGTAGGCAAGGGAATAAGTGGGGGGAAAAGTTGGAAAATTATTACACTAATTCATATAAAGGATAAGGGGATGGTGGTGGTGGTAATGTGTTTAGCCTATATTTTGAATGGATTCTATAAGCTCCATCAAAATTCATAGTTGTTAAACATAAATAACTATGTCCACCACCATGCTGCTAGCTGAATTCTTAATTTCATTTCATCTTTTTACATGGTTGGAACTGTAGATATGAATTCAACACCTAAATATATTCAAACAGCATGCAAATTAGCATATTTGTGCACTGACTCTGTTAGTCTTACAGTTTAGGAGTAAACATCAAATGCTTCCGACAGTAAGACTTGAACAGCAGCTAAGTAAGATCGCATCTTCGGATGATTGAGAAAAACAGAAAGACACACCTTGAATCTAAAAATAGTCAATTTGGGGCTATCTGAATAATGAATCTGGGGATCTAGGACAATGCAGTAGTCACCTGCAAATGTGCTTGGCTTCAAGGAGATGATACCCACCTGTTG
Organism: Galagoides demidoff; assembly: GCA_963574575.1. Classification (NCBI taxonomy): domain Eukaryota; kingdom Metazoa; phylum Chordata; class Mammalia; order Primates; family Galagidae; genus Galagoides; species Galagoides demidoff. Next base: position 26,103 of record CAUYQV010032615.1, read on the forward strand.
GCATAAATAAGCATGTGGGGCCCTGAACTGAATTTGCTTATACACAAACCACATTGTTTCGGTCCTTAGTTGTGGAGAGGCTAGCAGTGATGCCTATTGTTGTTGCAGGTTTCCTCATCTGATACCGCTCTGAAGTGGCCAACATTTCCGGCACACCTGCTATGTGCCAGGAACTTTGGGAGCAGCATTTAAATTGAGTCCTGTGGTAGTGAGTTTCCAAGAAGGGCCGTGAGATCACACCTTTGTGCAGTACCGTCCCACATTGTATCAGGATGGGTCTAAGGGGCAGAAGTGATGGTTCGTTACTTTGGTGATTAAAAGTCTCTGTAGCTTCTATTCCACTCTTCGGTCATTCACTCTGTGGGAAGCTGGCTGCTACTCCCTGAGTATCCCCAGGTGAAGCCCAGCTGGTGAGGATCCGAAACCTCCTGCCAGCCTGGAAACACACCCTCCAGCACACTCAGCCTTCAGGTGATTGTAGCCCCTCAGACAACTTGACTGAGGACTCAAGAGGCACCCTGAGCCAGCACACCCTGGCCATACTCAGATCTCAGATCTTTGGGACATGTGTCAGATAAAAAACACTAGTTTTAAACTGCTACGTTGCCTCCAAGTATATAACTAATATAATTCCCATAATGGTTCTTTGAAAATGATATTGTTTTCTCTATTTTTTAGAGAGAAAAGTTCACAGCATTAAGTGTGGAGAAAACATCTAATTTACGTTTACACTGGGTCACTTTGAACATGAAAGGGATGTTCTTATTAATGACGCTGGAACAGCAGGTACACACTGGGACAGACCCTGAGTCTTGGCAAGGCAGGAGGAACTGTCACCTGACTTAACTGAAGACTCCAGTCACGGAGTCTGAAAGCCGGGAACGGCCCGAGATGTGTTGGTTAGCTTCCAGTCTGCTTTTCATTGTCTGGAGCTGCCTCCCTGCCTCCTTCCTAAGTATATTCCTGGGAACAGTAGGAATTTACATATAAGAGGGGATATATATCATAATTTGATAAAAACGTATGTGGGTGCAATAAAAAGATGGAAAGAAAATGAGGGTTGATTCTAGGTTATTTTCTTCTTGGTATTACTTTCATAATTACAAAAAACAAAATTTCTGCAAAATATTGAGCAAACACTCTTGGCCAAAGCTCGATGTGAGCCCCCTGGGTGCAGATATCACAGGTAAGAAGTGTGCAGTTAGAATTTGCCGAGGTGAGTTCCAGACTATGCCCAAGTGCCTTGGTAAAACAGTCGTGTTTTCTTCTCTGGTCAGGTCTGTGTGGGTAAAAAAAGGTGAAGGCAGAGAATATCCCCAGGAATCTAAGACATGTAGTTCAAGGTTGCAAAATTCTACCACCTGAGTCCATAACGCTGTCTGGGGACTTTAGGCAAAGGAGGGTTGCTTTTACTTTGTGTCTGTGTCTCTTCTCCCTTCCTCCTTTCCTCTCTCCTCCTCTTGCCTCCCTTCTTTTCACTCTCTCCCTCTCCCTTCTTCCTTTATTTTCTCCTTCTGCACCTTCCTTTATTTCTTTCCTTCTCTCCATTCATTAGTCAACAAACATCGCCTGCTGCCTACCGTGTGCCAGAAAACACACTAGAATGGTGTACCCCCCATTCTGTAAGGAAATATTTAGTGCCTATTCTGTACCAAGCATTGTTTTAGGCATTTAGTCTATGGTAATGGACAAAACAGACAAAAATCCTGCCATTTTGAAGCTGCAGTTAAGAGAGGTAGACAAGATGATTAATCAGTTTGCTGTAAGCATTTCACATTGCATATCAAATCAGCACATTGTACCCCATAGATGCATAAACATACAGTTAGGATTTAATCAAAAATTAATTAAAAGAGTAAAAAAGTGAGGTCAATGATAAATGACAAACAAAATAGACAAAGCACAGAGCCGGACCTGGTGGTTCATGCCTGTAGTCCCAGCTCTTCCAGAGGCTGAGATGGGAGGGCTGCTTGAGGCCAAGGGTCTGAGACCACCCTGGGAGATACGTGAGACCCTGTCCTATAAAAACCAACCAACCAACCAAACAGACAAAAAAAAAAAAAAAAGAAACAAAACCACACAGCATCTTAGATGATGACAAAGTCTATGGAGAAAAGTCAGGTGGAGAGGGGACATAGGAAATGTCAGTGCATGTGGAAAGGGAGTTTGATTTTCAGTGGGTTAGTCGGGGCAGGTCTCATTGGAGAAGGGCAGTGTTCAAATCAGGGCATGAGGGTGGTAGCCACATCACTAACTGAGGGGGGAGGGTGTTCCAGAAGGCAGCCCAGCAGGTGCAAAGGCCCTAGTGCAGTTCTGTGCCTTGTATGTATAAACTACAGTAAGGAGACAAGTCACCAGAGGTAGAGTCCACGAGTGAAGGGGTAAGCAGGAGGTTCAGGTGCTGACTGCATGGGGCCTTGTGGGTCAAGGGAAAGACTCTGACTTTGACTCTGGGTGAGGTAGGAGCCAGTGGAGGCTTTTGAGCAAGGGAGTGACACCACCGGGTTTGCAGTTTACCAACTTCTCTCTGGCTGTTGTGAGTCCCAGTGAATAAGGGTTCAGCTCTCCAGGCTCATAGCCTACTCTGGGAAAAGCCCTATAAACACTTACATAGGTGAAATTAAATGCTACAAGTGCTGGGACAGGCTCTGTCCAGGCATGGGGGCACAGGGGAGAGTGCTTGTATCTGATTTAGGGCTGACTCTGAGAAGGTGCTGGAAGATATCTCCTAGAAGTGGTGTCTTAGGAGCTGAGGCTGGAAGGATGACTAGCCCATGCTTACTGAGGGACAGAGGAAAGGCTGGGGCAGGCAGAAGGCCCAGTGTAAGCAAAGGTGTGGAGGCCAGAGAGAGCACAGCTTTTTGCGGGAATGGCAAGCAGTGTTAGCGGGGCTGGAACAAGAGAGTCAGGGTGGAGAGGGAGTCAGGAGCCAATTCTGCAAAGGACTCGAAGCCCCAGGAAGCTCCAGGAAAGACTCAGTGGGGTTTCTTGAGTGGAGAAGGGTTGTGACCAGATTATGGTCATGACTGCAATGTAGACAAGGGTTAATCTGCATCCTGTTGGCTTCCAAGTTGCCCCATATTCGGCCAGCTGTCTTGCTTGCAGATCCTTCCTCACGAGCAGTCCCAGGCACAGATACAGGGCTCGGAGATGAGCCTCTCAGGCACCGGGCCATGTGTGGGTTCTGCCAGCCCATGGCTTGTCCTGGCAGCTCCATGACTGCATCTCTGTACCCAGGCACTGGAAGAGAAGGAGGTGGCAGCTTCATTCCCCACAATCCCCTATGCACTCTGGGACCTTGCATGGTCTGTCCCCAGGAGCAGAAAACTGGGGCTTCCAGAGTATTTTCCTTCGGAGATTCTTGCTGCACCTCAGACAAGTGTAAGACCCTGAGGGCATGAAAGGCGGGCAGCAGCGACAGCAGAGAAAGGAACGTGTCTGGCAATGCCAGTGGGAGATGCTGTGAGAGGAGCAGCCCTGCAGGGCCGGGGCAGAGCGAGGGAGAAAGGGCCACGGAGGCCTGCAGAGGAGGGACGAGGGGGAGACACGGGCTACAGGCCTGTCGTGTCACAGCAGCCGTATTTGGGCGGAGGGGAGAGTGGACAGCGCATGAGGTGAGGGTGTGGTTGAATGGGCTTCAGAAGCAGCCAGGCCGGTGTGGCTGATGTGAGGTGCAGGGGGTGGGGAAAAGGGGGGAGCCGCCTGGATTAGCTGCGTCCTGTTCATACAGGGTCCTGTGGGCTATGCGAGGGACCTGAGATGTTCTTCCAGCTGTGGAAGGATTTTCCCTGACATGGTAGGGTTGGGTTTATGTTGGGGGAAATGAAGAGTAGGGGACAAGACTGGAAGCAGGGAGACTGGGAGGTGGTCACTGCGGAGCCTCGGAGCTTGGATACAGCCAAGAGCAGTGGACAGGTGGCAGGTCAGAGTGGGGCTACATTTTGAAGGCTGTTCCCTCCGACCAATTTTATTGTACTCATACAATGAAGAGGATACAGGGATGGGATGGTTTAATTCCTGTCCCCAAGGAGGTTACATTCTCAAGGAGGGAGTGACAACAAAAAACAGACGTTTGTTAGTCCCAGAGCTATGACGGGAGTCCCCAGGGAAAATCACGGAGAAAAGGCCAGGAATGACCTCAGAGCAAATGGCAACCAGGCTGGGTGTTCAAGAGGGCGTAGGATCTTGCTCCGTGGCGGGAAGCAGGAGGAGCAGGGGCATTCCCAGCAGCAGAACAGCCCACGCAGGGCCTAGGTGCTTGTTGGGAGCACCTCCCTCTTGGAGAGTCTGAGAAGACTGGACCCGACTGTGGCTCCTGACAGGATTGCCAGTGCCTGGCTCCAGAAATATTGTTATTTGGTGGATTAAAAAAAAAAAAAAACAGTACACTCGGGAAGCTGCCAGTTAGCCTGTAATCTGGAGCCCATAATGGGATGAGGTGTGTGCTGCCACCACATTGTCTGTGTTGGGGGGGTTCTCAGGGTCACAGCAGTGCTTGCACAGCCTTCTGCTTAAGATTTGGAAATGGTTGAGAGTGCAGGTCTGAGAGTGGGGGTGCTGTTGGTGAAAGTGATGGGGTTACCACTCCCCAATTGCTCCTGGGAGACACCATTGAGTTTGGGAGTAAGTCTGAAGAGAATAAGGTTGTGTGGGGCAGTGTCTGTCCTGCTAATGGGTTTGGAGGAGGACAACAGGCAGCTCTTGCTGGAGTTCCTGAAGGTGAGTGAGAGGTCATGACGAGCTGTGGGGAGTTCACCCTGGAGGGCTGAGGGTGACGGAGGAGGGAGCAAGCCAGCAGCCAAGGGAGAGGAAGGCTGGAGGCTGTTGCAAAAATCCACTGTGATCTTCCCTTTATAAACCCTTCTTTGTGACACACCCCAGAACATGCTGGAAAATTCAGGAAAGTGGACAATGGAGAAAGGATGGGAAGCAAGTCCCAGAACCTGCAGCAGCTCCCAGCACCCCAGGCAAGCAAGACTGGGTCCAAGTTGGGCTCTCTTGGCAGCTTCCATAGGAATTGGCCCTGGGCGAGTTCCCGGGGTAAAAGGTGCAGCCCGGGCGTGGGCTGGTTTCCTTGTGAAGGCTGCTGCTTCCCCTCCATCTCACCCGCGCCGCTGCTGAGTAATGTGCAGGCGGCAATCTGTCATGAAGGAACTCTTGCAACACACGGTGCGAGGCTCCCAGGTAAATAGCCAGTGTGTGTGCCCAGAGCGGTGCTGACGTCTGTCTTCCAGGGAAGCCTCCCTCCCTGCTGGCCTTAGGCCTGGGCCTGTCTTGCCCTCTTAGGCTGCCCTGTCATTCCCTGGGAACCAGGTCAAGAGCTCCGCTGGCAGGTGTCTTAGGGCATGAATCAGGTCCTGCAAGGTGAAGGCGGGAGATCTTGGCTGAGGCCAAGCAGGAGGGTTTATTGGATGACTTATCTGGTCAATAGCCAATCTATTAAACTCCCTTGAGAGAATTAATAACCCGTATATGATGCGGCTTCTCTTTGTGGGAGAAGTTTAGGTAACTGGGCACCACATTTTGATCAAGAATGACTCAGTTCATTTTTCCATGCCTTTACAGAAGAATTTAATTGCACATAGGTGGGTGACTTCAGAGTAGGGAAAGCTGGCTGTCATTTTGTCTGGTGGCTCAGTAAGTCAATTTGGCCCTTCAGTTGGGTCACGATTTTTAGGGTGGCTAGACTTTCCAAGGCAAATCTACTTATGCTGAGACTAAGGTTAACACTTCCAATGGCTCATCTCAGAGATCTGATGATAACCTGTGAACTTTCTATTTTAGACCCCAGTCAATGTAATTCATAAACCCTTATGAAGTATCCGTATGTGCCAGTCAGTGTGATAATCCTGAGAATTTGATCAGGGTAAACACTCAGTCTCTGCCCTTGGGGAGTTAGTTCATGGAGAGATGTAGGAGACGCCAACATCCGAGCAAGATGATCTGCAGCTGAGGTGTGGACC
>CAUYQV010032619.1:0-12423 GCA_963574575.1 Galagoides demidoff
CGCCTGTGGTCCCAGCTGCTTGGGAGGCGGAGGCGGGAGACTCGCTTGAGCCCAGGAGTTGGAGGTTGCTGTGAGCTGTGATGCCATGGCACTCTACCCAGGGGGATAGCTTGAGGCTCCGTCTCAAAAAAAAAAAAAAAAAAAAAGAACAGCTTTTAGAAACCTGTCCACAGAAACATAGGCTTCCTCACTAAAGCAAATCCTTGGGAACTATACAATCCACTGCTTTGTATTAAAAAGCCCACATCTGTGTTCTTCCACACTCTTTCTCTGTGTGCAATGATAGATTTCAGATTGCAGTTCATCTGAGTGTGGAGCGCTATGCCCTGGTGTTTGGAATCAACACTTTCATTGCCTTAATGATTCAGACCATCATGACCATGGCTGTGGTTGACGATCAAGGACTGGGCCTTCCTGTCAACATTCAGGTGAGTTCATGGCCTCTGTGCACTCATTGATGCAGAGGTCTGTTTCCAAAACTCTATCTATTTATCTCTTTCTCTCTCTTTCTCCCTCTCTCCATATATATATACGTGCATGTATATATGTATATGTTTTTTAAATCATATAATTATAATTTTCATGCAGTAAATTCATACTTTCTCATCTTCGGTTGAATTAGGGCAAACATAAATCTGTGTAACCACTACTACAATGAAGATAAAGAACACATCGCTGCAAACAGTGCCCTTAGGCCCCTTTGCCACCAGTCTCCTCTCCCCACCCCTGGTCCCTAACAACTGCTACTTGGCTTTCTACCCCTCTACTTTGCCATTTTGGAATGCCATAAAATTGGAATTGTATCGTATATAGCATTTTGTTTCTGTTTTCTTTCATTTAGTGTAATGTCTTCTATGGAGTAACTTTATATTGCAAACTATAAACATGGTGTAGTTAAGGTGTGTTCTATTTCTTCAGAAATATTTTCATTAAGCAGGTGACTTTTACAGTAAACAGGTGAAGGCTCTGAGTCAGACAGAGCCATAAAGTCATTCAACTTGAAGTGGTTCTCATTACCTGTAGATAAAGGTTTTTCTTTGCCCTGGCTAAAGTTCAACCACATTAAAGCTTAGTTCACAAATTCTCTAAATCCACTGTGTCTCATGAACAAAATGATCACTCTTATCTAGCTCTATAAATATTCAATACAAAATGTTCAGAATATTGAACAATTTTCTTAAAAACAAAAAAACATAAGGCCTTTCAGAAGGCACAATTAAATGGAGTAACATTAGGGCATTTTTAAAAATCCATTTTGGGTGGCACCTGTGGCTCAAAGGAGTAGGGCACTGGCCCCATATACTGGAGGTGGTGGGTTCAAACCCAGCCCCAGTCAAAAACTGCAAAAAAATAAAAAATCTATTTTATCCTCATTCTTATTCAACAGAGCACAGACTATCATCATTTAATAAATATCAAAACCAAGCTTTATACAGATTCAGTACCATTTGAGGTAATAAAACAAGCAACTGTTACTTTTTAAATAAAGCTTAAGTTCCTGATTTATTATCTGGCTTGCAAATTACTCTTCAATTTTCAGAAATTATAATGTGTGTCATGTGTCCCAGAGAGAATGACCTTGAGATCTGCAAACTCTGGGTTTGATATTTAGGGACGTCTTAAAATCTTTTCATTTGGAAAACTTCAAATGCACAGAAAGAAATAAGGTTATGTTCCCCTCATTCTCCTTACTCAACTTTAATAATTATTAATTTATAGCAAATCTTATTTCATCTCCAAATTTCTCACCCCTGCTCCTGCATCATTTTGAAGTAAATTCCAGAGATGTAACCTTATTTTAATGTCTCAGTTTTCTTATCAATAAAATGGAGAATATAATACATACTTCATAAACTCTTATACAGGTTAAATGCTGATCTTTAAAACCCACTATTCCTGGTCCATACTGTCCTAAATTCATGGACATATCTATCTTTTACTAAATGAATAAATAACATCTATTCACATTAATCAACATAGTTAAGAATGCAGTTAGGTTTTCTAAAGACTCAAATTAATCATCTCCAAATATGTTTTGAAACATAATGGAGTTTGATTATGAAATCCATTATGTTTCAATTTTAAATGAACAAATTCCTGTAACTGAATTAGGTAAAATAGGACAGGAGATAAAAATGACCCATAAAAATAAAAAATGACACATGTGTCCACACTTGTTTCTACCACTACTTTGGCAGAGTCACTATCCTTTGATCTTTTTTGTTGGCAAATCAATCCCTTTCCATCTTTCTTCAAGGCAGGGGAGGGAGGAGATGTCACATAAGCATCAAAAGCTGGGGGAAAAAATCTAAACTTTGGGCAAAAAATTCCAGCTTTACCTTTTCAATCTCCTGATAATTCAATTGTTTTAATCTTCTTGACCAAGAGAAATACAGTTATAAGTCACTTTTCTAAATTTTTTTAAAATTTCTACAGTATATTCTATCTAGTTTCTGCTGACACCTCAAAGCTGGAACAATTTTCAGTTAGGTTCTTTCATAGAATGTTATATTAAGCTCATCTAAAGAAATTTGCCCAGGTACAGGGCGGGATAAGCAAAAAAATCATCCAATCCAAAGGCACAAAAGAAGACAAATCCTATTCCTATAAAATATTTCCCTAGATCAAAAAAATATATATTATTGCAGGTATCTGGTTTTGAAATGTAAGCTTCTTAAAAATTGATTTTGGGGCTCAGCCAGCCACATGCACCAAGGGTGGCAGGTTCAAACTCAGCCCGGGTCAGCTAAAGAACAGCTAAACAACTGCAACAAAAAAATAGCTGGGCGTTGTAGCGGGCGCCTGTTGTCCTAGTTACTTGGGAGACTGAGGCATGAGAATCACTTAAGCCCAAGAGTTGGAGGTTGCTGTGAGCTGTGACACCACAGCAATCTACTGAGGGCAACAAAGTAAGACTCTGTCTTAAAAAAAAAAAAAATTGATTTCTGGTAGGAATCTAGTTAAATATGTTTGCATTAAGTTTTTAAGAGCCAATCATATGGGGGTACAATGATTAATAACTCCCAAATCTCAATTACAAATGTTCATTTATCATTGACTCTGAATTTATGATATCCCAGGAATATGATGCTAAATGCGATTTTAAAAGGCTGAAATCTAAAAACAGAAAATACAACCCGAATCAGCGTTTTCACGTGGCACAGAGATTCATCAAAGGGGGGGCTGCACCCACACACCCTGGAGCTTTTCTTTCATTTTCTAAGCATTTCTCAAACTGTCATCACAACACAAACTGTTTACAGATTTGTCAACTTTCAAAGAAGCCTGGACATATTTAAAAAAGGTTTCAAGGCACAACCTCAGCGATTAGGGGAAAAGACCCAAGAGAAAATCCAGCAGAGCATTTTAACCTCATCTCAAAAAAGCTGAGGAGTAATTTAGTAATAACCATCAAGTTCCCAGCTAGCCATCTACGGGGTGGTAACTGTGAACTGTCTTTACTGAAGACATAAGACTACTGTACTATACTGAGGATATAAAATAATTTTTTGGAGGGAATCATATTTACAAAAATAGATGAAATTCCCAAGTCTGAGTATAAGAGGGATTTGGAGGGGGGGTGTAAATAACCACATGACATCTCAAAGGTGAATTTTTTAAAATAATCTTTTAATTAGGATTTAGAAGTAATAACACCTGCACATTTCATGCCAGACCTCCCAACTATTCTTAACCTATTGCAAGATGTCTTCATCCTTCTCACGCCCAATTCCCACCCCCCAACTTTTGGAGATACCCCTCAGAATAAGATTGGGTAAGCATCAGTTTCTTCTTGATCAAGAGAGTTGATGATAAGACCTCTCTCCCCTGCGCTGATCCCATTCCCTTCCCCCTCCTCCTCCCTGAGTGGTCTTGAGGCTTAAGACATGAAAAGTAGCTCTTGCCACTGAGTTTGGGGGATACATACGAATATAAAAAGGAAAGGCCAGAAGTGGGAAGTGGCCCCTGATGTCACAAGAACCTGCCCTATCTTTGGCATCCTCACTGGGAAATGACAAGTAATCCTGCCCATTGCCTGTGACAGACAGCTATTACACTCAGCCCTCTGGGACCAGCTGATGGCCCTTGATTGCACACTTCATTAGATTATCTAGCTAGAATAACTGGTACTTTAGCCTACCTTTAATTAAATAAAAGATTGAATCATGAAAATGCATTTGTAGTTGCAACCCCAAGGGGCACTCTGCACGGAACGATTGCCTCACAGAAAGTCCAACAGTGATGCTGTTACTCTGCACGAAATGTGGGTTCATTTGCAGTTTAGACAGTCTCACATACATCAAAATGGACATTTTCATGTGATGTAGAGTATGTGATACGTGACAGTTCAGATAGCTCAGATTAGTGTTTGCACTTCATACTCAGGGCTCAAATTCGGGATGTGCGCGGTTTGTCAGCCTGAGGTTCCATCATTGCATAAACTGATTTTGGTGTGTAAGGAATAGCGGACGTTGAAGGCCCTCTTTGCATTATCAAGCAAAATAACAATTCACGTGGATTGTTAGTGAGTTTGGGTCCTGATTTTTCAGAAAGTACCTGGTTTTCTCACTCTTCTGTCCTAATGGCCACGGCCTCCCTTAGCAGGAAGGAGTGTGAGGGGTTGAGCTTAAAGGCGAGGGGAGGGCCAGGTCTGAATATGGTTAGTCCCTGCCCAAAGTCATGTGGAGGCTGGTCCTCAAGTGTCAGTACTGGGAGGTGATCTCAGGAGGTGATTGCGTCCTTTGGGGGGATTAAGCCCTTCTCAGGGGACTGAGTTATCGCTCTCTTAGAACTGGATGAGATACCACGTGAGTGGGTTATTGTAAGCAAGGGTGCCTCTCCCGTTTGGTTTCCCCACACGTGCCCACTTCCTCTTCCACTTGTCCAACATGTTATTGTTAGATCTGGCACTGGGTAAACCAGTGACGAGGAATTGGCTAAGGGCAGAGAGCAGGAACAGAAGCATAGCCGGGGACTACATTGCAGCTAGGAGCCCGTCCCTGGTGGGAACATGCGCAGTAAGGAGCTCCTAACAGACCCTTCACGGAGCTGGGGCTCATTACCATCTAATTAGCATAGCATGGGTGGAGTTTTCCTGAAGGATTCTAGAGGACTCGCAGAGTCAGGAAACTATCATGTAACCAAACTTGTGATGTAATCTGTTGTATAATCTCCACCTGTCAATCACCCTAAAGGAGAGAAACAGCAACCAATCCCGCCAGGAGAAATATGGGACAAATTAGTCGTGCTAAAACCTCTGCATCTTCCTCCACTCACAGAGGATGCCCCATCTTTTCCTGGAAGACACGCTTGCACTTTGCAATAGGTGTTGTGTGTGTGTTAGTGATCATGGCCGTGGTTACCTCAGCTCAGTGCTCATTCTTGACACTGGGAACCCAGGACCCGGGAACACTCAGCCAGACCTAATGTTAGGACAGAGCACTAGACCTTCACCAGGAGCAGACCAGAAGTTGTCGCCTGAGTTTTGATCTTCCAGCCTTTAGAAAAATGAGCTGAGTAAGCGGCTTCCCTTGTCAAATTTCCCGGTCTCAAGTATTCTGTTCTAACAGCTGAGAACTGACTAAGATGAGGTTTAAGGGTTGTTCTAAATTTAAACAAATTTCAGTAAGTGTTTTTAAAAATATTAAATTTTAATGTTAATGAATAAATGGCATACACTAAAGGCAAAGGACCTTTTAAATATTTTAATTTTTAAAATATTAAAATAAGATCGGCTTAACTTTTTTTAAGCAGCAACAAAGTTGATTATCATTAAAATCTTTACACTATGAAACACCTAAATCTAGATTTTTTCTTTTTTTTTTGAGACAGAGTCTCAAGCTGTCATCCTGGGTAGAGTGCCGTGGCATCACAGCTCACAGCAACCTCCTTCTCCTGGGCTTAGGCGATTTTCTTGCCTCAGCTGCCCAAGTAGCTGGGACTACAGGCACCTACCACAATGCCTGGCTATTTTTTGTTGTTCAGCTGGCTGGAGCCTAGGTGTATGTGGCTGGTGCCCTACCCACTGAGCACAGCTGCTGCCCTAAATTAAGAGCTTTTAAAATTAATGTCTTGAATTGGTAAAACTAGGAAAAACTTTCAGAGCCCAAAGCAGAAACAGGAAACCCAACAGATAAGGACTGACTTTGTTATATAGTAAAGGCATCTGCTGGTTCCCACTGTGACCCAGAGTTTTGGTTTTAGTTGCAATCCCAAAAGGCTGCATCCTCTGTGACTGGTTAATCAGAAAAAAATGTGAAAAACAGGAGGAAAAATGGAAAAACCCTAGCAAAGAAGATTCATCTGGGTGGCATCTCAGGAATTTAGCCTAAGAATTTGCCTTCTTCATAAATTAGCAATCGTATAATTCCAAAACCCATTTCCTGCTGGCAGGAAAAAAATAAAGCAAGTTGAAAATTTAGTTTAAAGTGGTCATCCCTGGCAATGTTTCAAAGGCAAATAATCTCTGGAAGAATGCCCCTCAATATAGGAATCAAAATATTGCCACAGATAAAATTCTATCAAATATGAGATAATAAGTTTTAAAAATTCAGAAAAATAGAAAGATATAAAGTTTTGAACAAGCCAACTGAAATAATAAATAGCATCACCAACCCAGCAAAGATTTAAGTTAGAAGAATTATCAGCATTAGAATATAAGATGTTGGGTGGCGCCTGTGGCTCAGTGAGTAGGGTGCCGGCCTCATATACCAAGGGTGGCAGGTTCAAACCCAGCCCCAGCCAAACTGCAACAAAAGAAAAAGAAAAAAAAAAAAAAACATATATATATGTATATATATATGATGTATAATGTTTATACATAGAGGAAAAATAACTGATTAAGAAGGGAACAAGATACATTATAAATGATCATGGGGATCTGGGAAAAATAAAGCTACAGTCATGCAAAGCATGACAATGTTTTGGTTAATGATGGACCACATATATACACTGGTTCCATACAATTATAATGGACCTAAAAAATTTCTATCACCTAATGATGTCATAGCACAAAGCATTACTCACATGTTTGTGGTGATGCTGGTGTAAAAAACCTACTGCACTACCAGTCATAGAAAAGTCTACACATACAATGATGTATAGTACCTAATAACATGATCGTGATAATACATGACTATGTTAATGGTTTGTCTTTACTATACTTTGTCACTATTTTGGAGTGTAATCCTACTCGCATATTTTTAAAAGTTAATTGTAGAACAGCCTCCCAGGTTCTTCAGGTCCTTGCTATCATAGGAGATGACAGTTCCATATGTCTGTCCAGGTGTGTTATTGACCCTGACGACCTCCCAGTGGGATAAGATGCGGAGGTGGGAGACAGTGATATTGATGATCCTGGCCCCATGTAGGCCTAATTTAATGGGCGTATTTTGTCTAAACTTTTAACCAAAAAAAATTAAAAGTAGGAACAAATTATAAATATGGAAAACAGAAAAAAAGCTTATGGAATAAGGAAATAAAGAAAATGTTTTGTGTACTTGTACAATATGTTTGCATTTTCAGCTAAGTGTTATTATACACGAGTCAAAACATTAAAAAAAATTGAAAAGTTTCCAAACTAAAAAAGTTACAGTAAGGTTAACTTACTGTTGAAGGAAGAAAACATGAATCTGTTTACTACTTAGGTGAATGTTTATAAATTCTGTAGTCGTGTACAGTAATGTCCTGGACCTTCGCAGTAATAACTTACTCACCACCCACTCACTAACTCACCCAGAACAACTTCCAGTCCCTCAAACTCTATCCATGGTGAGTGCCCTAGAGAGGTGCATCAGTTTTTATCATTTATACTGTATTTTTACTGTATATGTTCAGATACACAAATACCATTGTGTTATAACTTCTATATCGTATTTAGTACAGTAACATGTTGTACAAGTTTGTGACCTGGAAGGAGCAGGCTGTACTGTATAGCCTAAGTATGTAGGAACCAATGCCATGCAGGTTTGTGTAAACACACCGTGATATTTACTCAATGATAAAATCACCTAACAATACATTCCTCACAATGTATCCCCGTCAGAAAGGGACTCATGATGGGAATACATTCTGAGAAATGTATTGTTTAATTTCTCATGAAAATTAGAAGCTACATAAACAAGTTAAGAGCAATTTAGACACATAAAAAGGAAAAACTTTTAAACTGGAAGAACTCATCTAGGATACAGCCCTGAGGGATATACCCAGAAAAATTATTAGCACATGGATATTAAAGTGAAAAGGTCCAGCAAACATCTGGAGTTTCTTGAGAAAATAATGAGGTAGGAGAGAAAAAGCGCAATAAAGAACTATTCACTGAGAATTTTTCAGAAGAGATGAAAGCCATGAATTCTCAGACTTGAGAAACCCAGATCTTCAAAAGGGTAAGTGACAAGAAATTCCTATCTAAACACACGCTAGTGAGATTGCAGAATACCAAAGAGAAAGAAATCTTAAAAACAGCCAGGGGAGTTAAAGAACATCACCTACAGAGTCTCACTATTTTGTCCAGGCTAGAAGTGCCGTGGTATCAGCCTGCCTCACCATAATCTCAAACTCCTGAGCTGAAGCAATCCTGTCTCAGCCTCCCAAGTAGCTGGAACTACGGGCTTGTGTCACCATGCTCAGCTCACTTTTCTATTTTTAATAGAGATGGGGTCTCATTCTTGCTCAGGCTGTTCTCAAACTCCTGAGCTCAAAGTGATTCTCCACTTCGGCCTCTGGGAGTGCTAGCTAGGATTACAGGTCCTGCTGAAAAAGTGTCAGACTCGAATCATGGTAGCAGCCAGCAGAATGTCTCTGAGGACACAGATGATGAAGAAAGTGTGATTTTGACACTGGTTCCAGTTAAAGATGATTCAAATAATGAACAAACGGAACCAACTGTTCTTCAACTTCTGATGTCAAACTGAACAATCCCCAGAAACACAATGAAGATGTGAGGACAGGGACCGCCTCAGTGAGCCAGGCCTACAACTCTGAGAAGTTCAGGAAAATTCCTCTACCTCCAACAAATAAGCAATCAAAAGTCATCTGAAAAGCTAGATGTAAAAAACCTGATCTGCCCTTGCCAACCATTTTGCCTTCCATTAATGATGTGGGTTGGACACTTTGAGGAACTGGTGCCAGCAACTCAACTTGAGTACTGGCGGCAAGAAAACGGAAGTTTTTCTGAGGCTTCGGGAGCATGCCTTTCCTGAACAGAAATGTGTAATTCCTGAAACACCAAAGGAGGCCCAGTTACATTCATGTTCAAGGAAACTCAAGGCAGAGACCAAGAGAGCAAGACCTCAGGAAAGGTCCAAGATGAGTGTGAAAACAGAAGAGATGGATAGAGTGGAAGTGATAACATCAGCTCAGGAATCTGCATCAGCATTGTGGGCAGGGATTGCTGCAAGAGCTGGTCAGCCTAAGACTGTGAATTTGATCCATTCCTGCTTCTGCTGAGGCCTTTTTGAGAACAGCTTCTGGCCTTAGGTGGCGTGTGATCCACAGGGAGCCTCTCCCCACAGATAGAGAGGGTCGGGTCCGCCTACAGTTTCACACAGGTCAGGCCGGGGTGCTGCCACTCCCAGGAGGATGATCTCCCTCTTCCTGTTACCGGCCTGCATTGTCCCATCTCCAGGCCTAGAAGATAATATGGTATACCCTGACTGCGCTAAGGGAAATAAGAAGACAATGAAAAGATTAATGATAGTGAAGAGGAAGAAACGATTACTTCAGACACAAAGTAGGAGACCAGAATGTGCCACCTCAAAGTATTAGAGGGTGATGGATATGCTTTCAGAATGTGTAAGCTGATTTGAGGAAATGGAAGAAGAGATCATTGGAAGGAACCTTTGTGATCTACAGAACAGAATCAAGTAATTAGAATTCCACTGAGAAGATGGTTGACTGGGTGCCAGCCCTGTCTAAGGAGACCCTTTGGGGGACTTGGAAAGCCACTAAAATAAAGCCATTAAAGTCAGGAAAAAAAAAAAAAGAATATCACCTACAGAGAAATGACAAATAGATGGACAAGTGACTTCTCATCAGTGCACAATGGAAGCCAGAAAGTGCAATAATGTTTTCAAAGCACTGGAGAAAATAATCATCAGTCTAGAAGTATATACACAGAGAAAAACATTTCAAAATGAGGATGAGAGAAAGACACTTTCAGACAAACGGAAATGGAAGCTGTGATTACCAACAGATGCTTATAAAAGGATGCATTTGAGGAAGGAGGACAATTACCCCAAAAGAAAGGTATATGATACAAGAGGGAATGTGAGAAAAAAAAAAAGAAGAAGAAAACATGTGAGTAAATCTAAACAGTGACCACATAAAACAGTAGTATTTATCCTGAGGAGTTTTCAAAAAGATAAAATACTGGACAATGATATGTAAGTCAGAGTATTGTTCAAAACTAAAGATTTTTGTAGTATTGCAGAGGAGGCAAAAATTATTAGGGGGGCAGAGCAAGCAGTGAGGAATAGCCGTTCATCTAGCAGGAGGCCAACCTTACCACTATCGTCGGAGAATGGCTGGTGCACAGCAAAAATCAAATGCAGACAAACTCTTGGTCAGTTTTACTAATGGTTTTAAATTAACTCCAGATACTTCTCCCTGCACTGCCTGCTCCCAGGGCAGTCCACTCCCACCACCGCCACCCTTGACACACCACTGCTTCCTTCATTTCAGATGTTAACGTTTCAAGTAGAGCTACTACAAATTTAGAAATAGATTACACAATTTCCATACAGAGAGGAGGAATAAAATTTATAGTATGGAAAAATATGAACACATAAGAATTCAGGAAAGGAGGAGGAAAATTAAGTGCAAAAAAAAAAACAATAGGACAAATAAGGTGGTAAAAATAAAAAATACAAACATGTCAATTATTACCAAAACAAAAAATGAACTCTTAGCTCGAAGTACCATTTTATAGAAAATGAGCAGACATAACTCATTAAAGGGTAGCTGCCAGTATAACCAAAAACACTGTAACTTGGAGACTATAATTGTTTTTCAATATAAAATTCAAGGAGAAAAAGAAGAGAGATGGGTAGGGTTTTAAGATATCTGCCAATCCATGGCATTGTGTGGATTTTGTTTGAATCCTGATACATACAAAGAAACTAAAAACACTATGAGGCAATCAAGAAAATTGGGTGCTGGTCTAGATAGTTTGAAAGAATTGTTAATTTTTTTAGGTGCCGTAGTGGTTTTGTGGTTATGCTTTCTTTGAATCCTCCATTTTTTAAACCTAATTCTTAAGATTTTAGGTGACTTAAAAATTTCATGTTTAATTAAATTGGAAAGATGCAAATGTTTCTCTACTAGCCAGACGTACTACATCCAACCTTCTGGAGTTTCTAGTCAAATTTGGTCTACTCATATTCTGGAGTACTCCTTCTCAAATATATTTTGTGACACAAGAGTGATATCTTGTCATCTTTTCATACATGTGATCTTATTAATCTTTAAAAAGTTTTTAACACTTTATAACTTGTGCGAGGGGAAGTACACAAAGTACACATGCTGGTTGATGAACAAACAAAGCAAATCATTAACAAAACAGAGAACTCTCAGGCAGATACAGCACCCAGCAAAGAGAGCATTGCCCACGTTTCCAGAAACCTCTTTCTTATTCCTTCTTGATCATGAATTTACCTTCACCTTTTTAAAAAATATTTTAAATGAAGATGGTAGACCTTTTTTCATAGACTGTTTTGCTTCACAATGTGTTTATAAGATTAAGCCATTTCTTATCTCCCCTGTAAAGCAAACATTTTTGAAAGAGTTGCCTGCATTCCTTATCCCTAATTTCTTTCTTCACACTTTATCTCAAACCCATTCATTTCAATTTTTTGTTTTCAATGCTCTGCCAGACATAATCCTGTCAAGGCCATCAGTAACACCACCTTTGCTAACTCAGGGTCAGTTGTTCCCTCACCCATTGGTAGCACTGTCACCACGATCACTGTCTGCTCCTTGAAATGGTTCCTCACTAACCTTAGGACAAGGAGCACTCTTAACTTCCGTCCTTCTTCACTGGCTATATCCTTTGCTGGCTTTAGCAAAGGACATAGCTGAGGTTTTAGCTTTAAAGCATCTTCTTGTTAAGTCCACAGATGTTTATTTCTCTCTTCAATCTTTGATGAGTGTCTACAGTCTCTATTTTTATATACTGATGACTCTTCCATAAATGATAGCTGAAGCCTTGACTTCCCCTCCTGAACTTCAGGCCTGTACCCACCTGCCTACTCGAGTGTCTCCAGTGGATACCTCCAGTTCAGCGTCTAGACGGAATCTTAGTCATTTTGGATGTCCAGTGGACACCTCCGGTTCAGCGTCTAGATGGAATCTTAGTCATTTTGGATGTCCAGTGGACACCTCCGGTTCAGCGTCTAGATGGAATCTTAGTCATTTTGGATGTCCAGT
>CAUYQV010032620.1:0-10606 GCA_963574575.1 Galagoides demidoff
TGTTTTGATACAATGATTAAGCAAATGACATGAAATTTATGTTAACCAGCTTGATGAAAGTGTTTCAAATTGTATATGAAAACAGCACAATGTACCCCATGTTTGCATTAATGTATACAGATATCAATTAATTTAAAAAAAAAGCAAAAAAAAAAAAAAAGAATTAAAAACAATGTAACCTAAAAAAAAAAAAAAAGAAAAAGGCCCATTCAAACTTTCTCAGATAATCTCCTTTACTTAAAGGCAACTAATAATAGACCTCAATCACATCTACAAAACAGCTTTGCAACAATACCTAGATGACTGTTTCATAGAATACCTGGGGACTGGAAGCTATAGCCAAGTTGACACACAAGACTGACCAGGACAATATTTACCCTAGTTGTGAGGACAGGTTGTGGCAGATGGTTGGCCCCAACTTATTTATATTATGTAAATAAATACATGATGTTCAACTTTATTAACTGTACTCAGGAAACAAGTGAATCTCCCAGCAATACCAATAAATTGAGCCGGTTGAAACTTGCACAGGTAAATCAGAAAGAACGCTGTTGACTGTGAAATAATGGACCATAACATGGTCTGTCTCAAAACTTTTCAGTGACCTCGGTACTTCTGCTATACTTGATTCTGTGGAGCTTGAGTTCCACGGTAAGCTTCTAAAAATTGCCATCTCAAATGCATTTCAGCCCCTATGGCTGTGTCATTCCTCAACCTTGTATTAGCCCCACTGAGCCTTTTTTCCATTCTTGATCTTGGTGAGTAGTCATGATCCCAAAAGCATTGGTACCAAATATCATGGTTAAAAAGGTAAAAAGCTAATATTGAGTCTCTAGTATGAAATAAGTATATAAACACAAGCTTTTCAAATAGATTTATTGTTTTGAATCCATTTAAAAATATTTATTTGGATAATCCCATTTTAATTTATTCTAAATTTATTTTTTTCGTCTTCATAATGACTATTGTATATATTTCCCACATCTCTTCCTATTTATCTAGCTCCCTCCCAGAATCATGAATACGAGAAGCTATCTAATGGGAGCCAGTTCCTACACATCCTTTTCTAAGCTCCTCAGAAAACTTTCAGTAAGTCAATATGAAGTTAAATCATTAAATTCCCAAAGACACAGATGACCCTTAAATTAATGTTCTAAAATACTTTACAGGCTCCACATGAGTTTACCATCCCCATCAAAGTTGAAATCGTCACTTCACCCTCTTAACCACTTTGAAAATAATATATTATTTTCTTTTAGTTTTTAATTTTTCTGGGAATTACTGAAGATTACCTATGGGGATCTGGCTCGTACTCTGAAGTTGTTCAGGTCTCAACAACACAATTCAGGAGGCCTAGACACTGAAACACATCAGGAATTTAACATCCTTTGCTATTTTTTCACTAATTTGAGGCTTCTATTTTAATTAGATTGATTTATGTTAGGAAATTATCCTTTGATAAAGAAAATGAAAATCATATTTTGAATCCCAGCTCTTATACAAATTGATTATGTATCTCCTCTGTCCATTTTTTCTAGAATATTGATAGCTGTTAGATGGCTCATAAATTATTCCTGTTCTTGGCATTTCTCAACACCCTCAGTTTTGTGCTCAGTTTCTTCTGTTAATTCTTTTATTATTACTTGTCCGTAGTAACCACACATCTCTCTTTTGTGTTTCTGATTTGTAAATAGGCAAGAGCGCTTAGGTCTGGGATTCTGTAAATTGCCCTAAGCGTGTGAATATTTTCTTCTCTGGGTGTATCGTTCTTAATTCCATTCTTAGAATTTTACTTGTGATACACCACCAACCCTCTTAATCATCCCTTCCTTGCAGAATTTTTGTTCATATGGTCACTGCTACACTTTTTTCTCAACTTCCTGAAATACTGATCATGAAATCTAAAGTTTATGTTCAACAGTGTCAGTCAGATATCAGGCAATAGGAACACACTAACTTATTAAAATTTATTTCAAATTGGGACAACTACCTAGGGAATTTTTGTGCTTGTTTGGTGTAAAATATTGAGTCAGGTACATTCTCTGGAATATTTTAATCTGAGTTTCCGTTAAATTGACTGGAAATATGCCAAACCATGTGTTATTCATGATTTGTTTTTCCACCCTACCTCCTCCACTGTTACCCACATTCATCTGACCGTAAAAGGCCTTCTAAGTAGGGCAAACCCATCTATGTTTGGGTTCCTCAAATGTTTCAAGCTATTTTTCCAACTGTTGGGGTTTGGCAAACTCTTGTCAACTTTTTGCCAAGGTGGTTATTTTTTTTCTTTTTATTTTTTAAACCTGAGTGCATTTTCAAGGAAATGTAGTCCATATGTTTCTTATTTATTTATACATAACTCATAAAAATAGTTTCTAATAATTATTTTATATTCACAGTATCGGCATGGTATTCCATGTCTGTGTCTTAGTCTCAGAAGTGTTTTCCCCTTTGTAATTTGAATTAGATGAAAAATTTTGAACCAAGATTGAAACTCAGAGAGGCCAGTACACTGAAAGGTTGGCAAAATGCATTTTTCAGTTCTCTTATTAGCTTTATTAGAAATAGCCCAGAAGTGCATTAATGTACATATTTACCATTCAATAAAAAAAAAAGAAAGAAAGAAGTGGTATCCTTTTTGTATAATTGAACAAAAAGTTTGGCTTAGTTCAACAACTAAGAATGTTCAACAATTAACACATGTAAACAGTGTGTCAGAAATCAATGGGGAACAAGTTCTTTATATTGTATTCATAACTGCCAGACTCGTTGATTTTGGAATTCTCCTTCTTTCCACTCCGAGAGAGAGAGAGAGAGAGAGAGAGAGAGAGAGAGAGACTTTCCCCAGAAATTACCACAACTTTAGTCCTCAAGTAGGGCATTTTTGGATTCTTTTCATTTGTTTACATAAACTAAAAATTTTCACATGAACTTAAATCTTGATGTCTAACATCATAAACACTAAGCTTTGATTTTTCTCCCATAATCTTAATTTATCTTATCATTATCAATTTAACTACTATTTAAAGTGTGCTATTTAAAAAATGGTACTGAGAGAATTGGCTGGCAACTTGTAGAAGACTGAAACTGGGCCCACACCTTTCACCATTAACAAAAATTGACTCTCGTTCAACATATGCAAGTCCATAAACATCATTCACTGTATCAACAGAAGCAAAACAAAAAGACCATATGATCCTCTCAATAGATGCAGAAATAGCATTCAATAAAATCCAGTATCCTTTTCTAATTAGAACACTTCGGAGTATAGGCATAGATGGCACATTTCTTAAACTGATCGAAGCTATCTATGACAAACCCACAGCTACTATTTTACTGAATGGGGTAAAAAAGAAAGCTTTTTCCTCCTAGAACTGGAACCAGACAAGGTTGTCCTCTGTCACCATTACTATTCAACATAGTGCTGGAAGTTCTAGCCAATACAATTAGACAAGACAAGAAAATAAAGCGCATCTGAATGGGAGCAGAGGAGGTCAAACTCTTGCTCTTTGCTGATGATATGATCTTATACTCAGAGAACCCTAAAGGCTCAACCATAAGACTTTTGGATGTCATCAAATACAGTAACGTCTCAAGATATAAAATCAATGTCCATAAGTCCTTTGCCTTTGTATGGGCCAACAACAGCCAAAATGAGAGGTTAATTGAGGATGTAACTCCCTTCACCATAGCCCCAAAGAAAATGAAATACTTAGGAATATACCTAACAAAAGAAGTGAAGGAACTCTATAAAGAAAATTATGAAACTCTAAGAAAGGAAATAGCAGAGGACTTTAGCAAATGGAAGAACATACAATGCTCATGGCTGGGAAGAATCAACATTGTTAAAATGTCTATACTTCCCAGAGTGATTTACCAGTTCAGTGTCATCCTTATTAAAATACCAATATCCTATTTTCAAGACTTGGGAAAAATGATTCTGTGTTTTATATGGAACTAGAAAAAAAAACCCATATAGCTAAGGCAGTTCTTAGTAATAAAAACAAAGCTGGGGGTATCACTATACCAGATTTTAGGCTATACTACAAGGCCATAGTTGTCAAGACAGCATGGTACTGGCACAAAAATAGAGACATAGACATTTGGAATCGAATAGAAAACCAGGAAATGAAACCAACAACTTACAGCCACCTAATCTTTGATAAACCAATCAAGAACGTCCACTGGGGGAAAGACTCCCTATTCAATAAATGGTGCTGGGAGAACTGGATATCCACATGTAAAAGACAGAAACTGGACCCGTAGCTTTCCCCACTCACAAAAATTAATTCAAGATGGATAAGGGGCTTAAATTTAAGGCATGAAACAACAAAAATCCTCAAAGAAAGAATAGGAAAAACACTGGAACATATTGGCCTGGGGAAAGACTATATGAGGAAGACTGCCATGGCAATAGCAACAACAGCAATAATAAACAAATGGGATTTAATTAAACTGAAAAGCTTCTGTACAGCAAGGAGACAACAACCAAAGCAAATAGACAACCTACACAATGGGAAAGGATATTTGCATATTTTGAATAAGACAGAAACTTAGAACCAGTTCTATATAGAACCAGGATCTATATAGAACTTCAATTAATTCACAAGAAAAAAACCAACAATCCCATACATCAATGGGGAAGAGAGATGAATAGAACTTTCTCTAAAGAGGACAGATGAATGGCTAGCAAACATATGAAAAAATGTTCATAATCCCCAGTTATTAGAGAAATGAAAATTAAAACCACCCTGAAATATCACTTAATCCCGGCGAGAATGGCCTTTATCACAAATTCTCAAAACTGCAGATGCTGGCATGGATGTGGAGAGAAAGGAAAACCTTTACACTGCTGGTGGGACTGCAAACTAATACAACCTTTTTAGAAGGAAGTATGGAGAAACCTCAAAGAACTCAACCTAGACCTCCCGTTTGATCCTGCAATTTCATTACTGGGCATCTATCCAGAAGGAAAAAAAAACTTTTACCATAATATCAAGTGTAATGATGACGACACTCGTGGCCATTCCAGAAAGGGTTCCAACATTGATTTGAAGGGCAGACTAGGAGCTGGTATGGGTGCATAGCTTCCCAGGGGAGTACTTCAAAGGTGACAGCAGTGATATTCAGCAATGAGGTATGAGGAACTTTTTCTAGGATGAGTTTGTAAATTTAATTGTCAGGCTTTATGATAAATAACAACTTGAGCCAGAAGTCAAAGAGAGAAAAAAAAGTAAGGCCGAGCAGGCCAAGGGAATGGAAGACTGAGCAGACCTCCTTAGGGAGGTCAGGCATGTGGAGGACACTGGGCTAAGTGGAGTAGAAGAGGCACTGGACACTCTCCAGTCAACATGGGACTTTGGCAGGCTCCTTAAGTGAGAAAGACAGACCTGTTCTCAGCCTTTTTGGTTCCACATGGGACACTAGTGGACCAATAGCAAGGGCAGATGATAGAGAATGCACTGACCAACACTCTAGTTAGGGGCAGAAATAGAGGGTTATAGACGTTGTAGAAAGAGTGAGGGAAGGACACAGTCCATTGCATAAAGAGGCTTGACTAATGCTAGGAGGGACACGGGAACGTGTAGCCTCACTAGGCGCTGGGCGTTCACTATGACCCCAGATGTTGCACTAACCCTACAGGCGCCAAGGAAGTGCCATTAAGCGCCATCTGACTGTAAGTCTTCCATGCCATGGCATCCCTTGCAGCCTGCCACATCCAAAACTCCTGAAGGAGTGGTGGACTGGGGCCAGGGAAATTAGCTATCGGGATCTGTCTAGCTCTGAGAGTCCTATGGAGGCAGCTTCCCTAAGGAGAAGCAAACCTCCTTGCACTAAAGACACTTGGGTTGGAATCTTGCTGTTAACTCTGAAGCCTTGAATAATTTTTTTAATTGCTCTGAAATCCATCTGGAGTGAAAAACAGATGTAATGTCAGCTACTGTAAATGATTATTATGAGGAGAAAAGCAAGTAGACAAATATATTGCATTTGACAAAGCATTGTTTGGAACATAGTAAGCATTTAATAAACGGCAGGTATTACTGTGCAGGAGATTAAAATATCGATGGGATCAAATATTTCTGCTGCATCCACAGAGCAGCAGTCTTGCCACGTACACATTTCACCCATATCTTGGTTCCTTCACCCAAAACCAAGTGACACTTACGAAATGCCGGACACTTCATTAGGAGCATGGGATACAGCTGTGCACGAGACAGACTTAAACCCGCCTTGGAGTTGCTCAGAGCCTGATGAGAGGGGCGAACGACCACTGAAACTCACGGTTTTAAGTGTGCTAGGATGCAGGAGAAGGCACGATCGGGCACGGAAAGGAAAGGGCTTGACTGTCTGAGAAAGTGGGAAGGGGAGAGAAGCTGAGAGAAGTTACATGACCTGCTAAGTTAGCTGCACTAACTTATGCAGCCTCCCTGAAAGCTGGAGTTTTAACCGCCTCATCACACACGGCACCCTTGTGGTGCTCACGGCCGCGGATTGCAGCTTCTCAGGAGCTGCCGCCCAGGCTTCTCCCAGACGTTTACTCAGCATCTTTCAGATTGAAATAAATCCTGTGTCTCACACCAGATAGTGAGCAATTTAGGGGCAAAGATACATGTCTTTCATCTGTGTATTCCCTCAGAAACCTAACGCAGTGTTTGGAATTTGTTTAAAGTCTTGGAAAGCATTAAATACTGCATTCATGGGTGAAAGTGTTTAAAGAGTTTCACTGCGCAGAGGAAAACAATGAACTAAAAAGGGTTTCTCTCTCAATTTCTTGCTCTCTCTCCCTCTCTCACTTTCATTCCCGCTCTTCCTCTCTTCATGAGCGCCCCAGCGCTATTATCAAGAAATTAAAAAATATGAAGAGCCGAAGAAAATGACTTTTTCCCGAAATTCTTTTCCCAGATCATGGCGTTGCTCGATCTGACCAGCAGAGGGCAGGCTTGTATGGAACGGGCGTCCAGTCCGGCTCACCAGCGTCGCCGTCTGGGCTTTGGCTCTACAGAGATGAATTTTTGATAAAAGGCTGGGAGCCGGGCAGGGGGTGACCTAACAAATTTAAAAGTCATTTCCAAATTATTCCACCGGTGTCAATATTGCCTACCCTATTTCTTGGAGGGCTGACAATAGTGTGAACTCTTTCATATGTGAATAATGGGAGATACTTGAATCAAGTTAGTCGGAATCTGAACCTTGAAACCTAAGAAGTGACATAGTTAATTAGCTTGTACCAAGGAAAGAAGCTGTGAATTCAATTTAGAAATTGAAAATTGGAACTTGAAAGAACCTTAAAAATCATTGTTTTATTGGGAACTAGAAAAATTGCTTACTGTCTGGGAATCAAATATGTACGTGGTGTCAAAACTGAGATCAAATCCTTCATCAGAATTACTTCTTTGTAAATATATTCATGTTTTTAGGCAGAGGACTAGATTGAGGTCAAAGACAGGTCTACAGAAATATAACATTTTTCTTCCTTTTATTGTTAGGCTCATCTGCTTGACATTAGAAAATTTGATGCACTAAATTCTGGGTACATTCAGTCAAAGTTAGTGATTTCCCAATCATTTCAGATTTAAGTTTTCTGATTCAGGATTTCTACCCGCCCTGCCCCTTTCCCTTGGCATTGCATCTAAGTCCTGAGGGGATCTGTGGTAATGCTACAGGGTTTGTGGCAGGAGATCTAGTCCTTGACGATTGTTCTCTATTCCTCCCTGACATTCCCTGAGGGGACAAGGTTACTTAGTGTCATTATCCTTCCCAGTCGACATCAGGTGAGCTGACAGTGGCCTACTGGCCTGCTCTCATTTTGTGGTCCATGCTGCAGATTATCTGGCTATCTTCCCTCCTGTGATTGTAATACTCCCCTCAAGTCCTTGGTTCATTTAGCTTTGGGGAAAGCAGAGGGCACAGGGAGTTTTGAATGTTCCTTCATATCACTCTAGGATCCTGCGAAATTGTGGGCATCTGTCTCAGTCTCTCCCTAATCCCACAGTCCATCTTGGCACATCTGACAATCTCTACTCTTCCACAGGTTCTCCTGGAGGAAGGCGCGTATACAAAGCTGTTTCTCCAAGAATCCCAAGTGGAAAGTAGAACACAAGTTACTACACTCATGTAGCCCACAAGTCAAAGATGGGAATTCTGTCATCGCTAAGATGAGGGATGTGGGTAGAAATGTTTATCTCCCTGGTTCCCTCATTTTCTCTTTCCTCTCATTAGTCCGAGAGTAGCTTCAGCGTCCTTTCTTGCAGTAGAGATGAGTTAGGACAGGTACAGGACTGTAGCGTTTCAATAAAGAAATCAGAAAAGGCCTAACTTAAATTGTGATGTTTACTTTTTGCCAAATTTGGAAACTTGGGGGTCGTTATAGTTTCAAAAATGTTCTTCAATCTCTTTCTCATTTTCTTCTTGGACTTCACTTATTTTTGGTCTTTCTTTTATCCATGCTTCAATTTTTATATTTCTTTAATTTGTCTTCAAGTTAATTGCTCCTTTCCTCTGAGGTGTCCAATCTTCTCTTAAGCCCACCCAGTGAGTTTTTCATTTAGGATCTTGTATTGTTCAGTTCTAGAATTTCCATTTAACTTTTATAGTTTTATAATAATTTCTGTGATAAACTTCCTCATCTCTTAATCATTATGACCTTTAAATTCTTTTTGTTTAAACCATACATCCTGTTTATTAAGTCATAAAGAGGTATCAAAATTAAAAGCAAAACATTACAGGGTAAGACTTAACAAAACTACTAAGGAGCATCAAAGGAAGTGAAAATGGGCCTAGGCTCAGGGCAGTATGAATTAATGAACATGGGAAGGACAGGGATGGGGCAACAGTGAGCATGTGGTAAAGATACTAGGGGGAGAGGATCTGGTGAGAATTTTGATCTACACAAGCGCCTAAGTAAAGGAATAATGGGATAAGATTTCTAAACCCCACTATGTGAGTCATCCTCACCATTGGCGCTGTCTCTGTCATCCTCTCTCCCTCCTCACGCTCTTTTTCGTCATCCTTGATCAGCTCCAGCTGGTCTTCCCCCGGATCTTTGTTATCATCATTGTCCAGTAGGTTGCGTCCTCAGCAGAGTCATCTGCACCCCCTCAGACTCCATCTTCACAGTAGTCTCATCTTTCTTCAGGGAGCTGCTCCTCTGCTGACTTCTCATTCTTCAACTCTACTGCTTTTCAATTTTTCCCAGGTTTTCCAGTAAAGAATCCACTTTTTGCTTTATCTGAGTCAATTCCTTCTTAATGGCCTGAAGTTTCCAGACTTGGAAGAAGAACCTCACTGTCCACTCTTAGAATTGAAGCCACTTTTCCCCCCTCACGAGGTGTTCCCTGATACACGCTGGCGTTTTGAAGGCACCACAGCCCAAGCAATAGGAGGAGGCAGAGGAACGGGTGCTGGATAACTATACCTCCTGTCAGAATCATCCCTTTGAAAGTCATAGTCCAAGTCAAAAGAGGAGCCAAGTAGAGGGGACAGAGAAGGGTGTTCTAGTGCTGTCCTGTCCATCTCTGCTGCAGATCCTTTCACACCTGCTTTTCCTCGATTCACTTTTGCTCTGAAGCCACATTAATAGCTAAAACTCGGCCAGCAATC
Source organism: Galagoides demidoff (assembly GCA_963574575.1). Classification (NCBI taxonomy): domain Eukaryota; kingdom Metazoa; phylum Chordata; class Mammalia; order Primates; family Galagidae; genus Galagoides; species Galagoides demidoff. The sequence goes on from CAUYQV010032620.1 coordinate 9,604, forward strand.
CTTCTGCCATCCTCTCCTGCTATAGCAGCCCAGGCATTACTCTCATTAACATACTGAACAAAGGCAAAGCCCTCGTGAACAGAGCAACCCACAATTTTGCCATATTTCAAGACAATTGCTTCCACATCAGACTTCTTCACACAAGTGTTGAGATTCCCAGTGAATACACGGGAGTTCATGTTGTGAGGGGCTGTCTTGTTGGGAACATTGCTAGTCATTGCATTTGATGTTAAGGTTCTTCACAAAGGGAAAAAGTGTAGCTGAAGATCAAAAAAATCTCACAGGAGGGGGGAGGGAGAAGAGATTCGATTCTGAGTCTCCTACTCCCAGGTGGAAAAGCCGAGTACTCCTCAAGGTCGACAATGTGGCCGCACCCGCTCTGTCTTCCTCTCTTCACCATGACCTTTAAATTCTTACCTATGTTTATAATAATCGTTTTACAGTCTTTGCTAATTCCAATAACCATGTCATCATTAAGAAATTATTTCTGGCTCGGTGCCTATGGCTCAAGTGGCTAAGGCACCAGCCACATACACCTAAGGTGGCAGGTTCAAATCCAGCCAAGGCCCGCCAAATAACAATGATGGCTGCAACCAAAAAAAAATAGCCAGGCATTGTGGCGGGCACCTGTGGTCCCAGCTACTTGGGAGGTGAAGGCAGGAGACTCACTTGAGCCCAGGAGTTGGAGGTTGCTGTGATCTATGCCACGGCACTCTACCCAGGGGGACAGCTTGAGGCTCTTGTCTCAAAAAAAAAAAAAAGAAATTATTTCTATTGACAGTTTCCATATCTGTAATAAAGAAATAATAACAACCTCACAGGGTCTGTTATAAAGATTATTTTTATTTTTTTATTTTTTTTTTGAGACGGAGCCTTAAGCTATCCCCCTGGGTAGAGTGCCATGGCATCACAGCTCATAGCAACCTCCAACTCCTGGGCTCAAGCGAGTCTCCTGCCTCTGCCTCCCAAGTAGCTGGGACCACAGGCACCCGCCACAACGCCC
>CAUYQV010032625.1:0-31849 GCA_963574575.1 Galagoides demidoff
TGAGACGGAGCCTCAAGCTACCCCCCTGGGTAGAGTGCTATGGCATCACAGCTCATAGCAACCTCCAACTCCTGGGCCCAAGCGAGTCTCCTGCCTCAGCCTCCCAAGTAGCTGGGACCACAGGCGCCCGCCACAACACCCGGCCATTTTTTAGTTGCAGCCGTCATTGTTGTTTGCCAGGCCCGGCCTGGGGATTCAAACCCGCCACCTTAGGTGTACATGGCTGGCGCCTTAGCCGATTGAGCCACAGGCACTGAGCCAGACCATTAGGCTTTTAAACAAACATTATTGAAATGTGGCAGCTGGTTTGGTTATTAAGAAGGGAGAGGCCAGCTGGCATATTGACTTGAGTTGCCGTGGTTCATCTATTCAAGCTTGAAATCAAAAATGCTTTCGGTTCATCTGACCAGAGAAACCAGTTCAGATCAAAATTCTGACATATATTTTGTTGAAAGTGCCAATTTATTAATTTATAGTGGTGAATACCAAAAATGCTACCTGGGATACAGCTTTCCTGTTATCAGGGTGCCTGGGGAGCAAGTCATCAGAGACCCACTTATTGTATGTGCATTTTAATGAAGAAATGGATAATTTAGTGCCATATTTACACTGGGTTATGACAAAATTTTCCATGCCCTGCTCAGAAGTAAAATGAGTACTGTGTTTACCAACTAGACTTCGGGCAAATTATTTAATCTTCTTGAGTGTCCAAAATGCTTATGTCTGCCAAAGACATGATCGTTTTCTTAGAAGCTGCTAGCTAGACATTAGCAAATCCTACTACAACTCTCCCATTTTTAGATCTGACTTAGACTACCATACTCTCTGACTGAAGTTTTCACTGACATGCTACAATTTCCAAGTTTGTATTAAATTATGTAATATATTACATTTGGATTAATAGTTTCTCAATGATATGTGAAAGATACCTTACATTATTTATAAAATAGATGAAAAATAGAATTTGAGGTGGGTTCTGCTGTAATTGTCAAATATCTTTCATGATGTATTGTATTTTGTTTAACATGATTAGGGAATATATTATTTTATTACTTAGATTCTCAAATTCATGGGGAAATCTCATTTAAGACCTGTAATTATATATACTTTTGTAATTGTTGCCACTTTATAATGTCTAAAACAATATGAAAATATAAATGTGCAATATTGGTATCATTTAATTTAAAAAATAAAATGGGCCAGGTGCAGTGGCTCACACCTGTAATCCTACCACTCTGGGAGGCTGAGGCAGGTAGATTGCCTGAGCTCAGGAGTTCTAGTCCAGCCTGAGGAAGAGTGAGATCCCATCTCTGAAAATAGTCAGTCATTGTGGCAAGTGCCTGTAGTCCCAGCTATTAGGGAGGCTGAGGCAAGAGGATTGCTTAAGCTTAAGAGTTTGAGGTTGGTGTGAGCTATGACGCTACAGCACTCTAGTGAGGCACAAAGTGAGACTCTCACAAAAACATTTTAAAAAATAAAATGTTCTATATCTGAAAGATCCTGTTAAATATAATACATCAATCTCTGTAATTGTGATTATAGAAATCCATCAGAAATTTGGAAAATTATTGAGAAAGGGTAGCCATCAGAATATTTATATTATTTTACCAAATAAATGTTCCTCTGTATTTTTTTTTAATGTTTCTATAGAAATAAAGCACATGGTCTCAATCCTTACCTCTCACATTTTTGCCTCTGGTTGAATTTCCCCTTGTTTAAAACCACTGTTTAAAGGATTGCAAACTAGTCAGCCACAACAAATGAAAGTTGGGAAGTGAAGTGAAGTCTTTAAATTAAGATACTGTGCTATTGGTTAGAGTTATGAATATTTCTATAGATACTCCTTTCAGTTCTCACAAAATGGAGGAACCTGAGAAACTACAAGAGAAATTTAATTATGCCACGTAAAATGCACAATGGGGTCTTTAAAGAGAAAAATAGAGGTTCAGAACACTCATGCCCCTCTACTTCCTTGATACTACTGTTCGAATGAGCATGTTAAAATAGAAGATGGTGTGTTCTTTAAAACTTAGGCAGCAGGAAAATCTTGACTTCAAAAATTCTGTATCCCCATGCCCACTAAATCACCCTTTAAACAGCCTAACCCTGGTTATTTCTGGGGCTTGAAGGGTTACTTTCTGGTGGGAATTCAAACACCACTTAGATCTTGAAGAACTCGGGGCTTCATCTCCGAGCCTAGAACGTGAGTTCTAAGAGGCTAACAATGCCTCGGCACAAAGGATTCAGACTTACCTTGATATCAAAATCATACTCTGCTTTGGCCATGATAAAGTGTTTGTCTTCTAAAATTGTTGTAGGCAAAAAAAGTTGTAACTCCTGGGAAAGAAGAACCATTATGTGAATTGTTAACTTAACAGGCAAAAGAGAAAGAGATATTGCACGTGAAAAATGCAGGGCACCTGACAGAGAACACCATGGAAAACCAGAAGGCAGAAAGGAAAGAACTCAGCCTCCTCCGGATGGCCTGGCAACTTCAAGACGCTGAAGACAAGCCTATGAAACAGCAGTGGGGCGCATTCAAAGAGCAACTTAAAAAGGTGAGGAAACAAACAATGGCATGGTACCTAGCCTTAGAAAGAGATGGAGTTCTGGTGGCACCCGTAGCTCAGTGGGTAGCATGCCGGCCACATACATCACGGCTGGTGGGTGCAAACCGGCCCAGGCCTGCTAAACAACAAGGACAATTGCAACAAAAAATAGCCAGGCATGATGGTGGGCACCTGTAGTTCCAGTTTCTTGGGAGGCTGAGGCAAGACAATTGAAAGAATTGGAAACCTCAAGAGTTGGAGGTTGCTGTGAGCTGTGACATCAGGGCACTATATCCAGGGCAACAGCTTGACACTCTGTCTCAAAAAAAAAAAGAAAAAAGAAAAGAAAAAGAAATGGAATTTCTAATAGGAACTACAACATGAACAAACCTGGAAAACATTATGCTGAGTAAAATAAGCCAAGCACAAAAGGATAAATGTTATACAGTTCTACTTAAGTGAGGTACCTGTGATCATTCATAGAGACAGAAAGGAGAATGGCCGCTACCAAGGCCTGGAGGAGGGAGGGGGAAATGGGGGGTTGTTTAATGAGCACAGAGTTTCCGCTGGAGATGACGAAACATTCCTGAGATGGGTGTGACTGCATTAATACTGTTGGCTTAAAAAATGGTACATTTTGTTATCTATACTGTACCATAAGAAAGCCAAAAAAGGTAAGGGAAACCCGAGGGCCTGTACCTCATTGTTTGGTGTTTTCAAGATGTGAGGTCATTCAAGGATGGGAATGTTTTCACAAGGGTTGAAAAGTTTGATGAGGCTGCACTTTGTTATGAGATCATAGCATAGTTGCTGGAGGGTCCGAGAAAATGTACATATAACTAACTATCTGATACACCTTTCAGACTACTCACAACTTAAAACTTCTTCAGGAAGTCCTTATGCCTGTGTCTGCACTTGACCTTGGAGGGAGCCTTCAGACCACTTTAGATCTACAGAAAAAATGGAATGAAATGAAACCTGAATTCCAGGTGAAGAAATGGATGGATTTGAGTGAATGGAAAAAAAAACAACTTAAAAACTATTTGGTTGCAGTTTACTTAAAAGACTGATGAATTCCTATTTTTTTTTATATAAGAGCATTGCATGTCTAAAAGTTCATTGGACAGACACAATTTTCTTTCTTCCTGTACTCTTCTGTATTTGATGATACCAAACACTTGGTCTGTTAAATGTCCTAAATATAGTTTTACCTTGATCATTTTGTTTGTTATTGATTAAATTATTAATATATTCATCTCACATATTCACTTTTTTATCAGAGACTACAGATGTGTTTTAATTTGAGACACCTCAGAACAAGGATGGGCAACCTCTGGCCCACAGGCTGTGCTGCCCTGTGTCCCTGAGGTGACTCTGGGATGTCCCTGTCCCCATCCACTGCACCCCAGGTTCCCACCACCATCCCAGGAATTTTGCTGTGCTCTCCATCCACCCTCTCAGAAAGCCCTCAGGATATGAGAGATAAGCCATGAGTCATGCTTCTGGCCCCCAACTGCTTAACCCAGTCTCTATTTCCCTTCCTCCTGCCTCTGCTAAACTTGACACAACTGCCAAAAATGGTTGCTAGTTAACATCATTCTCCTGCCTGGATTCTCATTGTTTGCTACAAAATTAAGATGCTTGTGCTTCCATCTGTCAGTACATCATAAGCGTGGGCTTTAAAACATCCCAGAATCAAAAGATTGAAGAGTCCTTCATGGAATATCTAACCTTAGTTTGCTTCAAGACAAAACTGATGTAAAATATAACCACCACCCCTTTAACACACACACACCCACACCTCATTGTAATCCATAGCCAACTCTTTTGTCAAAACTCTCAGCAAATGTAACTGGCCTATGCTGGGTTTCTTAATAAGCCCTAAGTGTGCACACATCTGCATGTGTGTGTAAGCTCCTCTAATCAGGAACCATTGCCACACCTTTAGCTCTGCTACTGTGTGTACATATATTTGATACCTTGGAGCTTGATATGGACTTAAAGACCCTTTTAAGTCACTCTTTTAAAAACTATCTCCTCGGTCTTAATCATCTCTATTACTTCTATTTTTAATGTAAGTTCCACCCCTGAAATTACAGTAGCATTCTCTTTAAGTTGTCTACCCATTGCAAGTTCTACTCCAGCATCTGAGTACCATGAGGGATATTTGAACAATTCTGGATAAAAGGGAGGGCAGTTTATCCCTCCCTACATGTGGTGGCTATTTGTAGCTCATGGGCTGACTGCTTTGGAAAGAGCCTATCTGCTGTGCTGTTCAGCTGGTGGGTCATTCTCTTCATTCTTTTACCATAGTGCACAAGGAATTCCCCTGATGTATTTTTACACTCATCTCATCTTGGTGTTCTTACCATACCACCTGATTCTAGTCTATATTAAATGTCATCCGTGGTCATAGAGCTTCATCAAATATCTAAAATACATTCACTTCACAGATGACAAGAATATTTGGCATGCCATAAAAATACATGACTCTATTTTACCACCTAGCTTTGAAACACTTTTTAAAATTTTTTGATTAATATTCCTTTAATTTTAGAGTAGATGAAGATGGAATAATGTATCCCTAGCTTATAGTACAATGCTTGAGTTTGGGGGGGATTGGGTCTCATAATAAATATTTTTAAAATGAGAATGATTCGTTGACCTTTATATAGTCAGTGACAAAGTAAAAAGTTCTCTAAAAGCTGGATTTCTTTTACTGCTTTCAATGTTTAGTTGCTGAATGATGAGGTTCAGTACATTCTGAAAAAATCAGAAAAGTTAAGTGGCCAAGGAGCCCCTGTGAAAGAGAAGTCTCAACAGCTGAAGGACCTTATTTACCTCCATCAAAAACACAAAGAGAGAATCCAAGATTATGAGGACATCCTGTATAAAGTAGTCCAGTTCCACCAAGTCAAGGAAGAGGTAAGGCACATAATGGATGATAGAAAGACCTAGAGTTAACTATGAAATTAAGACTTAATTATTGTATAATGAATAAGGCCAAATTACTTATTCTGTTGCAGAAGCATAGACAGTCTGGCCCCTAACTCATCTCTCCCTATGCCCCCATCCCCTCTGTTTCCCAGCCAACATCTTTGTTGCTCAAAGATGATGCACACATTCCTAACAAGCTTTGACTCTGGGGTCTTTCTCTCTGCCCTGTTATCTAAACCCTGTACCTCCTTCCAACAATCCTGCATCACTTGGAATGATTTCCCTCTCTTATTAAATCCTAGAATTCCTATTGATTATTCCACACATTTTGCAGTTTTAATATCTTGAGTCTTAGTTACTTTTTAATAAATGGAGCTTTCTCCACCAATTCAAGTCTAAGCTCTTTGACAACAGAAAGCAAGTTCATTGTGCAGAGTTGAGTAAATATTTATTTGCTTGTTGTTTTTTTCCTTTTTTTTTTTTTTTTAAATTTTGAGACAGAGTCTCACTTTGTCACCCTCGGTAGAGTGCTGTGGCATCACAGCTCACAGCAACCTCCAGCTCTTGGACTTAGGCAATTTTCTTGCCTCAGCCTCCCAAGTAGCTGGGACTACAGTCGCCCGCCACAACACCAGGCTATTTTTATGTTGCAGTTTGGCTGGGCCTGGGTTTGAACCTGCCACCCTCGGCATATGGGGTCAGCACCCTACTCACTGAGCCACAGGTGCCGCCCTGCTTGTTGCTTTTTTTACAAACACATCATAGCTTTAAGCCTCTATAAATGCAAAATGGAAGCATGTATTCAGGTCGCAGGCATAGATCTTGCTAAAGTTTCAGGTTATGTCCAAAAAGAGTATTCCCTTCTTTAAAGGAATGGATGATGTTAGCTGCTCAGTTTTACCCTATTGGATTTGCAACATTCTAACATTTATTTATTTAGCTATGATGACAGCAATTATGGATGAGCTTGGCAGCATTTTGAACAGCTACTAAAATATGTTATAGAAAATAGACGTTAAAAAAAAAAATCTGTCTTCATGGGAAGCCCAGGTTAATTGCTAATGCCCTAAATTCCAGCTGGAACATCTCATCAAATCAAGAGAACTGGAGTTTCCAGAGCAGCCAAAGGAACTGGATGATGTTCATGATATCCAGATTCACCTCAGTCGCTCTCAGGAAAAGCAGGCACATGTAGACCATCTCTACAAACTGGCCCTTTCCCTGGGAGTGGACCTCATCTCATCAGTGCAGCGGCCTGTGAGCATCTCAGAGCACCATCGTTTACACTGAATTCAGGGCCTGGGCTTAAAGAACCACACAGATTGCTTAGTATATGTTAAGTTACAAAATATATTAAACCTGACGTAGTTATTTGTGGTAAGCTTCTACCCTATGACAAAAGAAAAAACATAATCAGAAAATCCATATATATAAGTCTTGTTTAATGTTTCAATTCTCATGATATTTTTCAAAAAAGAGTGTTTATATGGTAGATCTGTGTAATCCAGATGGAAATCAGTTTTTTGCCCTTAAAATATACCTAATGCAGCTAAAGAACTAAACTTTTAATTTGACTTGATTTGAATTTATTTAAATTTATTTTTTAAAACCAATTCTCAGTATAGTCATTAGAAAGCTTTTAATTAGGCTGAGAACAATTAGGGTATGGGAATCAAATTTTGAAACTCTAAATTTCCAGAAATTTAAATACAGATCAAATATTTCTGACAGAAATTGAACAATTGAGATATGATCAAAGTATGAGTATTAATTTCACCTATTTTGCTTTTACTTTTTGATCTGATGACTAGAACACTGAAAATTATTTGTGTTACGTATCTGTTGGCCAATGCTGCATTAGCACTGCAGTACTGGAAGACCTTCCAGATCTGAGAGCTGATCCAAGCCAGAACCCACATTTTATAGGTAAAGAAATTTGAGGCCCAGAAAAGATAGCTGCCTTATCTACAAAAGCTCAGAATGGTTCCCGTGGTTTTAGCCAAGAAACTGTAATCCTTCGATCTGCTTTATGCCACTGGACAGACTTCAAAAGACAAGCCTAAAAGGGAAGGAAGTATTTCCAGATAAAAGTTTCATAAATAACACAACGAGAGCTGATTTTCTAAAAATCCTTCTCCAAATTCCTAATTTGAAGGGAAGAAAGATGTTTATTCCATCACTATGTATAACATCATATTGGCCAATATGATAGCATCATAAAGGCCAATTGTATTTTAAAGTGCTTTTAAGATGTCCACTTCCCTCCATGAAAGTCAGTGAACCTAAAGAATATTTTTCTTAAACCACAGACATAGAAATGCCAAGTATCTGTTGCTGTTAATAGAATCTACTTTTTGCCAGAGAAGAGCTTCCTATTTAAAGAGTTTTATTTTATGAGTAAAGTTTTTTGTTGTTGTTTTTTTCTATGAGACAGATTCTCACTTTGATGCCCCTTGGTAGAGTGCTGTGGTGTCACGGCTCACAGCAACCACAACCCTTGGGCTTACGTGATCCTCTTGCCTCAGCCTCCCTAGTAGCTGGGACTATAGGCACCTGCCACAAGGCCCAGCTCTTAGTAAAGTATTTTAAAAAGAAAAAGGAAAGTTGGCAGTCTCACTTTGTGCAGAAAATGTGAATTGTTCTCCAACCCTCCTCTGGCTTGGCCCCAGGAGCTCCTCAGTGCAGAGTGGGGATGGCAGCCCTTGCATAATGAACCTGAGGTTAAGCTTAAGTTGACAGGAAAATTATAGCACAGAAGTTAAATGTTTCTAATGCATATTTTATGCCTTTTGAAGTAAAAATTATACCTTATAATGAATGATGTCTCTGAGGAGTTGGATGTGATGAGCAAATCTTCAGAACTAGAGAAGCAAGACTGGAAATGTCTTTCCTGCAATGTTGAGTGTCTGGCTTCTTTCTGAAATAATTATATTCAAATATGTTTAAGGTAAAATAAATCAGGAGCCTGTTTCTGTTTTTAAAAAGTGTCATCTATGAGTTTCACAATGCCGGTAAATAGCATGTTCGTCTCATTGCTGTTTCACCCGTCACCCTGCTTCTTCCACTTGCCTTTCATTTTCAGAGCTGCTTGAACATTTCTGCAAAGAACCTGCAGCAGCAGCTGGAGATGCTTGACGAGGACACCCGGAAGTGGTGTGCCAAGGCCACGGAGTATGAACAGACCCTGTCCCACAGCTTGGAGTACTGTGCCGCCAGAGACGAGATAAACGAGGTGGGGGATGTGAGAACAGGCACAGTGCCAAAGCAGAGGTGTCCCAGTGTCTGAATGCAGTCATGATCACATGCACACAATGAGTCAGGAGACTTGTCTTCTCACCCATGTCCTTTAATCCAAGGGCAGTGGCCTCAGGAATCTGAAAGTGTGAGCGCGCTCCCAAACTTCTTGAAGCCAATGTATCCTCAATGAACAGAAAAACCTAGCATGTAGTAGTTTTTGGTTTCTTTTATTTGTGTGGGGGGATTTGTTTCTTTTTGTTTTCCTCCGCTCAAGTCTGAGTAGATACAGTTTTTTGAGTGAATACAGCTTTTTCAGGGCACAGAGGAAAGGGTGACACTGACCCATTGCAGCCAACTCCAGCTTGCTGAGCTTCTATTTAAGTGCCATTGACTCATGGTGAAGGGGGTGCGAAAGGCCAGGCTCTTTGCTTCAGAAACTACAAAGTATTATCACTAACATCAAGTGGCTGCTTTTATATTTACTCAAACTGAGTGGCTTTCCTGGCAAAACAACTCTTAGAGAAAAAAAGAAATAGCAGACGAAAGTGAACCTCACATCCATGCACCCTCACATGTACAATTCCACCTCCTCCCCTCGACTGTAACCAGTCTCCAACCTCTAGATAGTCACTGAACCCCAACTACCACCAGGTAAGACTCATCTGGGGGTGGAGATATGGGGCCAGCAATCACATTGCACACTAGCAAGCGTTCTGATTCATGACTGGGAATTGATAGCAGAGCACAAAGACACTCATCATTCTAGATTTATCTCTAGAGGAAAATGCTCTGTGTCTATTAAACTATTAAGTCTATCAGGAAGGGGGTGGGGAAAAGGAGGGGGAGTATGAACTTTGTTTATACCCAGTTTATATAATCTAGGCTAAGCAAGTATCAAATATTTTCAAGTAACATTAAATAATGGGCCAAAGCGTGAGGCACTAAGCTTTAATGACAGTCCAGCTCTGAAGTGCCCCTCCTGCAGGCCACACATCTTCACAGACCACAGGCAGGTGTGGGGGCTCGGAGGGTGTGGCTGGAAGGAAAACAGGAGAGGGGAGGATGGCAGGAGTGGCCACTGCATCCTGTTCAACAGGAACAAAGCAGAAACTGACATGGGATAAGGCTTTTCATCTCATTCTGGACTACAGTACTGTGGAGTTTCTGCTCACAGTCTGTGTCCCAGCTAGTCACCTGTGGCCAGAGACCCATGGGTTCACTCGGGGTGGAAGCCCTGGCCGAGTGGCCCTCCGCCTGGTGGAATGGCTGCTTCCAGTTCCTGCACTGCAGCTTACACTGACCTTGGGCCTCACTCTGGAAAACAGAGCAAACTGGTCTCCCCAAGTTTAGATTCGTGGCCATGAAAAGGATTTCTAAAAAATCTTCCCCCCAAATTATGTTTCCTTCTTCCTCCCTCTTCCTTTGTCCTCACCTCCTTCTCTGTGCCCACTTCCCCCTTCTCTGCCGCCTTCCCCCTCCTTTTTATGCACCTCATCTTTCCAAAATTCTCCTTCGCTGCAGAGATGGCGCAGCTCTCTATACACTGAAGCACAAATGGAGCTGACTCAGGTTATTCCCGGCCCTCTCTGGCTCAGTTGGCAACACACTGAAGAGCTGTGGCATTTCTGGAGCTGGGTCTCCCTGCCCAGGCCCTTCCAGCGGGGCTTCTATTTCCAGCAATTGCCTCATGGCGAGCCTGTGCTTGGAGCCAGCCGGCTGGGACAGCAGATGTCCCTTTCGGTCATGGCAGAGATGCCTCAAATCGTCTGTACTGTATCAGGAATGGGTTCGATTTGGGAATCAGATATCACCTTAGCATGCTTTTAAATATTGAGATATTCTTCCCATTACCTTCCACTTCTCATCCAATTAATCTTTGATGTAACTTACAGTTTCGCATTTAAAAGACCTTTGCAAACCTCAGGTCCCTTTTGCCTTAACTTCTTTTGTAGGGATGCAGTGGCCATCTCAGAGTGTAGCATCCTCACTCTGGACTTTCAACCATAAACCTAATGAGAAAAAAAAATCAAAAGGAATATTTTCAGTGCTTCTTAGTAAAATAAAGTTATGTGTGTTCTGCTTTATACTGTGGATATCAGTGCACAAACAGATGGCCAATTTCCACAGTGGTGGTAATATTTGACATCTAGACATTATTATTTATTATCATTATTAGTCTTTGGGTTTAGGTACTTAAAATGCTATGTAAAATTAAATGCCATATGTTCCACTAATTTTTTTTTTTGGCAGAAAAAAATACTCTCAGATACCCTGACAGGGAACTAGATCATGCATAGCATTTGATTTTTTAAGTTGATTTAAAAACACATTGTTTTGTTTCCATTGTGCTTAAAGTGCTTCTAGAAAGTTCAGAGCCTGTGACTTATAGCAGATTTTGGAGAATGTCTAGAGTTTAACATCCTCATTTTTCGGATGATAAAACTGAGGCATGCACGATTTTCATTTTAGCAGTGTGCTGCTAGCAAACTACAGAGTTTCTGCTCAGCATTCCAGCGAGTCAGACTCAGGCCACAGGCTCACTGCGGGGCACCAATGTGATTTGCTAAGTTCAGGGTCCATCATTCACATAAAGTTCCTTTTAACCCCGGCATGTTCCCATCTTCAATGTAGCCTTTTCCCCTGCTTTCCTCTTCTATCCCTATTTTCTGGTGTATCTGTTATGTCTGTATGATCTGACGTAATAGGATAGTTCACTTGGCTATTTTGACAAAAATTTCTTTCTTGATTATGCTGTAGTTAACCTGTCTAGTCTTGACTATACAGAAAGCCCTTAGGAAAGAACTTGAACCCTCAAGGCAAAATAATGTATGCTGCTTTAAATATAATTTTTAAAATGTTCCTTAAACACATAGAATGATAGCTTTCATTTCTTGATAATCTTTGGGTTAAAGAATATTTTTTTTAAATTTTGTACTAAGACATAGGAAATTGTAAAACTTCATTTTCCCCATGTCTAGCTCCTAGAAAAATAATCTTCAGACTGTCAGATTGTGAGGAGACATTTTCCTACCCATTTCACACAAAGATACATTTGTATGCATGAATGTTGAATATCACTGTATATTTTTTTGCCTGGCTATATTAATAAGTTTTTCAGATGCAAAGTGCCATAGACACATTCTCTGCCATATTACATGACAGAGGAACATCATTCTTTACACATCTACATTTAGAAATGTAATAAGTTAATATCCAGCATGTTTTCTTCTTGCAACCTGACCAAAAAAATTATCTTTATATTTGCATGACGTTAATGGAAATTTGTAACTGGTGGCTCCTATTATGGGTCACAAACAATTACTCTGCTGAAAAGAACAATCACGACAGAATCGGGTTGGTATTCGTTTTCTCAAAATTCATTTTCTAGTCAGAAGCTTTTGGATAATTATGTTACCTTCCCCTGAAATTCCTGCACTGTAGCAACATCTTAACCATTAGGAAAAAAGCAGAAGAGAATTTCGTGTATCTGTTCCATATGTCAGTTCTGTGTTTCAGTGGCACAAACCCATTCATCAATTTAAATAAATCAGTCGTGTGACCTCCATGGAACAGTACTGTTCTATAGCACAGACAATAATTACCTTCTAGAATTACATTTCAAATTCATCATTAAAAAAAAAAAGACTTTTCTTGAGAATTAAGTGAAATAAATGTAAAACATTTGGCTCATTGATTACTAAAAAAAAAAAGAAGACTCCGTTGTCTTCATTCAATAAATATCTTTAACATGGTTACTGTGGGCCAGACCATGAGAATATAAACATCCTCAGGAAACTTAAAGTCTAGGGAGAGTTAAAACTCACGGGGCTTCACAGTCACAACCATTGGCCTGTTAGGCCCCATCCCAGGATGATGTGTGAGAAGATAGGAAAAATTACAATTTGTTCTGAAAATGTCTATCCCATGGGGTTAAAATCCTTTAGCATGTTGGTGTTTAATATCAGCAAAGTGACTCAGTGGAATCTTCTGGAAGATTATAGAGAGCTGAAGTTTAAAATATCCAGAAAATAAAACTTAACAGACACATTATGAAGACACAAAACGTGAAGAATGGATAAAATATTTAGGAGAACTGCTGCCACCTACAATTAAAGATGGAGCGAATCTCTTCTCTTTCCAAGCTCCCCCACCTTCTGCAGCTGCACGCCTGGCCTCAAGCACAAGAAGACAGAGGGGTGGTTGCCAAGTGGAAGGAGGCTAAGAAAGTTTTATCTTGAAATCTCTCCAGCACTAAGGCTGACTATTCTACCAATGATTGGGTTAAATTTTGAGTCTTTGGGTGTCTTGATTTCAAATGCAGCATCCCCGGGAGGTGCATTACAGCCTTCTGATACTGAAAATGAGCAGCAGAAGGTTTTTCTCTATGGGGGACAAAATGGCAGACAAGAAATGGCATTCGTGAAGTGGACATGAAGACAAATGAAAATTACTTTCGCTTCTGGTCAAACATGTGCTATAGTTTCAAGGAAAGGCTTTCTTTTTAAATTCATTTATTTTCTTTTAAAATGTCCCATGTCCCTCGCACAAATTGGCCTTGCTAGCAACAGATTTACAAATAAATACCTTCTTACACCAAAGTTGCCTCAACCGGCTTAGTCCAGAGTAAGAATAGCAAGTCAGCCTCACCTGTCGTCAGCCTCTTTATCCTAGAGGAGCTTTTGTTTGTTCCTAAACCTGGCAAGGGAGGAGATTACGGCTTGCTGGGAGATATGGTGAAGTTGCTCATTCTGCTAATTTCAAAATAACTACAATTTTTAAATCTTAATTTTTTTCGTATGTGAACTTAGACTATTCTATGGCAAACATGGAGAAACTGAGCAAGATGGGGAAATCAAATTATTCGCCAGAAAAAACATCTCTTCCCTAATTTTCTGAAGAATTTCAGAAACTTCAATATAAATTATAACAATATTTAAAGATTTATAATAAGGGATATCCCAAGCTGCAGGTTTGGTTTCCTTGGTTTGTTTATGTGCTCAAGTTGAGCAGCTGTCTTAGCCATCCCCACCATTCTCCATTGTTGACAGGCTAACTAAAGTTAGAAACAGCTGTGTGAACAATGACACCACGGCCCAGAAATCGTGGCACTCGGGTCTTTTAAAAACTATGATCACACATGATGTGGGGATTAGATGGGAAGTTAGGTTTTCATACTGGAAAGTGCAGATTAAGGTGAACTAAGCATGACTGGATTTTTCCATTGCAGAAGGTAGTTCACGCACACTATACCTTGTACTTGTATCTGCAGTGGTCCTGAATTTGGTGTAAGAAAGGAACAGGGGTTTAGATTTAAAATGGATTTCCAGCGAAACCAAAAGAAAAAGTGCCAGCAATCTTGGCAGGGGAGCTCGTGTGTCAGAAGGCAGCTGATCCTGTTTCACAAACCCACAGTGTCACTAACAGTCTTTGGCTTTATAAATCACCTTCCCTGGAAGTGCACACAGTCTGAAGCAATCAGAAATAAAACTGCACTCATCATGTATCAGCCTTAAATTTCTTCATGCAAAGTAGTCTTAAAATCTCATACCTTAGAATTAAGGTGTCGAGATTCAGTTTTTCTCCATTTGCTGTATAATTTTCAAATAGATACTGAACTCTCCCATTTCAACAAGCCGGAGTAACCCAATGGATATCAGGTTGAGGACAGAGTCCCTTTTCCTTCCTCTAAGGCTGTAGGATATATGCAGAGAAAAATAAGCATATAAAATCTTCCATTGGATAAATGCTAGTGATGTGACATGCTTTTCCCCTTTGTTTTATTTTTAATTGTGGTAAAATGCACAAAACATAAAATTTAATAGCTTAGCCTTTTTGAATGTCTGTGTTAGTTAGTGGTAGTAAGCATTTCACATGTCTGTAACATCATTGTTATCCATCTGCAGACCTTTTTCATCATCCTAGACAGAAACTTTGTACTTATTAAATAGCAACTTGCTATCGAGATTTTTTTAAACCAAGAATGTCTGGTTTCTTCAGATGTGGTACTTATTATATTTATAGTTGTGAATTATGACTTTGGGAGAAAATAATCTCCTGCCAAAGTTTTATGTGAAGAACTATAAATATGGTCGCTTTATATCTCAATCTCATAAAATTGACCTTATTTATCCTTATCTATTAAAATCAAACACATGCATCCTAAAACACTGAATGCCATAGAATGTAAATTTTTATTTGTTATTTCATAAGTATACCACCTGAATATGATCTTTTAAGTAATGCCTTGAATTCTAAAAGAAAACTAGTTTTTAATTTTTTTTTTTTTTTTTTTTTTGCGTCAGAGTCTCAGAGCTCTGTCACCCTGGGTGGAGTGCTGTGGCATCATCATAGCTCACAGCAACCTCAAACTCTTTGGCTCAAGCAATCCTCTTCCCTCAGCCTCCCAAATAGCTGGGATTAGGCTCGGCCCCTTTATCTTAGTGACTAGGTCGTCAGCCACATACACTGGAGCTGACGGGTTCTAATCCAGCCTGGGCGTGCCAAATAGCTGGGATTATAGGCGTATGCCACCATGCACAGCTAGTTTTTCTATTTTTAGTAGAGAAGAAATAGACCCCTGAGCTCAAGGAAGTCACCCATCTTGGCCTCCCAGAGTACTAGGATTATGAGTGTGAGCCACTCACTGTACCTGGCCTAATTTTTACATTTTGAAATAGCCATTTTCATTTTTTCTGAACATAACTGATTTATCAATCAAACTGGTTTATGTGATTTTTGCTTTTAGTTTGTAACTTAAAGGTTATATTCAAGAATTTCATTCACCATATCGAATAAACAATAAGATGTATCAGATCCAAAAATTGCATCAGTATAATAACTTTCATCTGCACGAGTTTGCTAAGGCTTTAGAGATAAGGTCTTCAAGAAGTGTTAAAGATAAGATCAAGGCTTATTTGCACAATATACAGAATTCAAAATGAGCATTTTGAGAAGGTATGTATCTTCTAGGACAGGTATGTTTTTTTGCAATACAAGTCTAAATTCTTTTCTAGCTGTGCATGGCCTTTATTCCTTCCCAAATATAATTTGTTTGCTGTCGTTGAAAGGAATTCCAATTTTTTTTTCTTTTCTTCTCATAGCTTAAATCTGTCAACCATGGCATTATTCACTCTTGTGCTTCAATGTCTCCGTATAATCTGAGAAGGTTTATGTTTTTTCTGTATTTTTCTTTATTAGTATTATTTTAGAGACAGAGTCGTCCTTGGTAGAGTGACATCATGTCACAGCTCATAGCAACCTCCAGCTCTTGGGCTTAGATGACTCTCTTGCCTCAGCTTCCCAAGTAGCTTGAACTAGAGGCACCTGCTACAATGCCTGGCTATTTTTTTTTTTTTTGTGGCAGTTTGGCCAAAGGCAGGTTTGAACCCGAGCCTCTCAGTATATGGGGCCAGCGCCCTACTCATTGAGCAACAGGTGCTGCCCCTTCTCTGTATTTCTCTTTGTTGGTACTACCAAGGAAGACTTGCCTGTCAATGTGCTTATCCTTGATTACAGAGAAAGGACAGAAGGTGATACATTTGATGGATTTGGATGGTTTAGGATTTTGGTGCACTAGTTTAGTTGAACTGTTCTTAAAACTGTTGTAATCTATACCCTGTTCTCCAGGTATAGCCATATTCTTTGTTCATATGCAAGATAGCATTGCCATCATCAGCAACAACTCATTTTTTGTTTTTGAAGTATTTCTGAAGTTATTGGCCTCTATCTAAGAACAAAAACTCTCTTAGAAACTGCTCATGAAAAATCATTTTTACCTGAGTAAAAGAAATTATTTTCCTACTTAATCTCATAGTGAAATTCTCTTCCACCTTACCATTGTCCTGTGTAGTCCAAATATCAACACTTTATTGACATCTTCAGCATGAATGGCTCCTTGGGGCCTTAATAAATTTATCCATGATGGTTGTAAGACAGCCTCAGGAGGCAGAAGGATCTGGGACAAATATTAGCATGCAGAGAACAGAATGACTGGGAAAATGATACCAAATAAGTACAAATAAGAGTACTTGAAATTCTATGTATGATATGTGAGAAACTTTATTGTATGGGGCCAAAGGGCTGTTCTATAACTATAATCCTAACTAAAAATTACAAATCAAAAAATGCAATTGAACAATTTATAATTACTTATATTGGGAGATATATTTAAATCTATACTTTATGTTCCCTAACCATATTTTTTTCTATTGAAAATTACTCTGAATACATTTTGAAGATTACGAATATTTTGAAGTGCTTGTATGCTTTGATTTATTGTAAGTGTATATTAGTTTTCTTGTTTTAAGGAAATTACCTGTGCCTTTTCATTGAACTGCAGCTCAAAGAGTCATTCAGAGATATCAAAAAGAAATTCAACAATTTGAAGTTTAATTACACTAAGAGAAATGAAAAAGCTCGGAATCTGAAGACTCTTAAGTATCAAATTCAACAAGTTGATATGTATGCTGAAAAAATGCAGGTAATGAGAAAATCTGGTGAGGATACGTGTGCATGCATATGTGCACCTATATACTACTACAATTATTGCAAAATCATTTTGCATTTCAGTTCTAAATCCTAACTCTTGGCTTTTTGATAGCATTGGGACTAAAAGGCTAGATTTCTGTTTTTATAACAATTGGGCTCTTATCTCTTGGGTAGGTCAAGAGGGATTCTGCCATACCTACCCAGCTTGTCTGTTTCTATTTTTTCCCCCAATCCATCACACAAGTGCCTCATACAACCTTTTCTTGCACCTGCCTATGTCAGGAGCTTCCTCCCTTGTGCCCGTAGCCTCTTATTCCTACCTTGATTATCTATATGTACTGGGGAGATTATTTGAATCCTTTCCCCCCAGGACAGTGACCTTATTGAGGACAAATATTTGATTGTATTATTATTATCATTTTTTAAAAAAAATTATTGTTTTCAAAATCTGGAATACACCCTGTATATAGTAAATTTTCTATATATTTTCAGAATGCTGAAATATCTGGAAAAACTCTTCACAAAATGCATTTGCAATAATTATAATTTTGACATATCAGAATGGAAGAAGTTGCAAAAGGGTTTCTCAAGTTTTTCTCTTACTATTTAATTACCAGCATCATAAATAAAAACTCAATGCCATTTTTATAACTCTTTTTTGCACAGGCTTTGAAAAGGAAAATGGAAAATGTTGATAATATAACTTCTGATTCTTTCATAAATTATCCAAGTAATAAAGTAAATGTCCTTTTGGAAACCATAAAGGATTTGCAATCACATGTAGATGACTTTGGCAAAGTTGTTGCAGACTACAAGAAGAATTTGGACTTGACTGAGCACCTCCAGGAGGTGATAGAAGAGGTATCTTGTCCTAATGGTATCCATGTTGTAATGTCATTAAAAAAATTTTTTTTTTAGCTATGTTAGCTATTACTGTGATTGAAATCATGTATTATGCTCTTTTTCAAGATTTTACCACACCTTCAGATAATTTATAAAGTAGTATTGCTAGACCAAAGGGTATGGTGAATGTTATAAGTTTTTTTTATTGTATTGTCCAATGGCTATTTAGAAAGATTTTACTAATTTAATCTTACAGGCAACATCTGAGAGTTCCCCCCATTTTTTTAAATTAAATCATCGCTGTATACATTAATGCAGTCATGGGGTACAATGTGCTAGATCTATATACAATTTGAAATATTTTTATCAAACTGGCTAACATAGCCTTCATGGCATTCTCTTAGTTATTGTGTTAAGACATTTATATTTGACATTTAGTAAGTTTAACATGTACCCTTGTAAGATGCACTATAGGTGTGGTCCCCCCAATTGCCCTCCCTTCACCTGTCCTCCCCCATCCTCTACCCTCCCTTCCCCCTTTCCCCATATTCTTGGAGTATAATTGGGTATAATTGAGTACATTCACATGAAAGCTATAAATTTGTTTCATAGTAAGGGCTGAATACATTGGATACATTTTCTTCCATTCTTGAGATACTTTGCTAAGAAGAATATTTTCCAGCTCCATACATGTAAACATGAAAGGGGTAAAGTCTCTATCTTTCTTTAAGGCTAGATAATATTCCATGGTGTACATATACCACAATTTATTGATCCATTCATGGGTCGATGGGCACTTGAGCTTCTTCCATGACTTAGCAATTATGAATTGAGCTTTACATATTCAGCTGTAATATTTGTACATTCTGGTACAAATATCTTTGTTATAATGTGATTTTTGGTCTTCTGGATACCTGATAAAGGAATTGTAGGATCAAATGGAAAGTTTATTTTTAGTTCTCTCAGTGTTCTCCAGATGTCTTTCCAAAAGGAACGTATTAGTTTGCATTCCCACCAGCAGTGTAGAAGTGTTCCCTTTTCTCCACATCCACACCAACATCTCTGGTTTTGGGATTTTGTGATATGGGCTAATCTTGCTGGAATTAGATGATATCTCAAAGTAGTTTTGATTTGCATTTCTCTGATGATTAATGATGATGAGCATTTTTTCATATGTCTGTAGGCCATGCACCTGTCTTCTTCAGAGAAGTTTCTCTTCAAGTCCCTTGCCCACCTTGAGATGGGATCACTTGTTCTTTTCTTGCTAATACGTTTGAGTTCTCTGTGGATTCTAGTTATTAAACCTTTGTCAGAGACATAACCTGCAAATATCTTCTCCCATTCTGAGGACTGTCTGCTTGCTTTACTTACTGTGTTCTTGGCAGTGCAGAAGCTTTTTAGTTTGATCAGGTCCCAGTACTATATTTTTGATGCTGCTACAATTGCCCAGGGGATCCTCCTCATAAAATTTTCACCCAGGCTGATTTCTTCAAGAGTTTTCCCTATACTTTCTTCTAGTATTTTTATAGTTTCATGTCTTAAGTTTAAATCTTTAATCCAGTGAGAGTCTATCTCAGTTGATGGTGAAAAGTGTATGTCCAGTTTCAGTCTTCTACATGTCTCCAGCTACTTTACCCAGCACCATTTGTTAAATAGGGAATCTTTTCCCCACTCAATGTTTTTAATTGGCTTGTCATAGATCAAATAATGGTAATAGCTGGGTTCATCTCTTGGTTCTCTATTCTGTTCCATATATCTACCTCTCTGTTTTTGTGCCAATACCATGCTGTTTTGATCACTATGGATTTATAGTATAGTCTGAGGTCTGATAGCATGAAACCTCCTGCTTTGTTTTTATTTCTAAGTAATGTCTTTGCTATTCAAGGTTTTTTCTGATTCCATATGAAATGAAGTATTATTTTTTCAAGATCTATAAAGTATGACAGTGGAGCTTTAATAGGAATTACATTAAAATTGTATATTGCTTTAGGCAGTATGAACATTTTAACAATGTTAATTCTTCCCAGCCATGAGCATGGTATGTTTTTCCATTTGTTAACATTTTCAACTATTTCTTTTCTTAGAGTTAAATAGTTCTCTTTATAGAGATTTTTCACATCTTTTGTTAGGCAAACTCCTAAATATTTCATCTTCTTTGACACTCCTGTGAATGGAATAGAGTCCTTCACTGTTTTTTCAGCTTGAATATTGTTGGTATATATAAAGGCTACTGATTTATGATTGTTGATTTTGTAACCTGAGACACTGCTGTATTCCTTGATCACTTCTAAGAGTTTTTTAGTAGAATCCCTGGTGTTTTCCAGGTATACAATCATATCATCTGTGAAGAGTGAAAGTTTGATCTCTTCTGACCCTATATGGATACCCTTGATCACCTTTTCTTCCCTAATTGCAATGGCTAAAACTTCCATTACAATGTTGAAGAGCAGTAGAGACAATGGGTAACCTTGCCTGGTTCCTGATCTAAGTGGAAATTATTTTAATTTAACTCCATTCAATACAATATTGGCTGTAGGTTTGCTGTAGATGGCCTCTATCAGCTTAAGAAATGTCCCTTCTATACCAATTTTCTTAAGTGTTCTGATCATGAAGGAATGCTGGATATTATCAAAAGCTTTTTCTGTATTAACTGAGATAATCATATGGTCTTTGTTTATGTGATGAATTATATTTATAGATTTACATATATTGAACCAGCTTTGAGATCCTGGGATAAAATCCACTTGGTCATGGTGTATAATTTGTTTGATGTGTTGCTGGATTCTGTTGGTTAGGATCTTGTTGAGTGTTTTCACATCAATATTCATTAGTGATATTGGTCAATAATTTTCATTTCTTTTTTTATTATTATTTCTTATAGCATAACTGTGTACATTAATGAATTTTCATTTCTTACTGGGTCTTTTCCTAGTGAGGGATCAAGGTGATATTTGCTTCATAGAATGTGTTGGGTAATATTCCTTCTTTTTCTGTATTTTGGAAAAGGTTGAGTAATATAGGTACTAGTTTCTCTTAAAAGGTTTGGTAGAATTCTGATGTGAAACCATCTAGTCCCGGGCTTTTCTTTTAAGGGAGATTTTGTATAGTTGATGCTATTTCAGAACTTTATATAGGCCTGTTCAGCATTTCCGCTTCATTCTGACTAAATCTAGGAAGGTGACTTGCTTCCAAGTATTGGTCAATTTCCTTCAGATTTTCATATTTCTGAGTATAAAGTTTCTTGTAATATTCATTAAGAATTTTTTGAATTTCTAAGGGGTCTATTATTATTTCATTTTTGCTGTTTCCGATTGATGAAATTAAAGATTTTACTCTTCTTTTTCCTGCTTAGGTTAGCCAAAGGTTTATCTATTTTATTGACCTTTTCAAAAAACCAACTTTTTGATTTATTGATGTATTGTATAATCCTTTTATCTTCAATTTCATTTAATTCTGCTCTAATTTTTGTTATTTCTTTTCTTTTGCTGGGTTGGGGTTAGAATATTTTTCCTTTTCCAGTTGCTTGAGACGTCCCATTAAGTTGTTAACTTCCTCTCTTTCCTTTCTTTTGAGGAAGGCTTGCAGTGCTGCAAATTTCCCTCTTAGGACTGCCTTTGTGGTATCCCAGAGGTTCTGATAATTTGTCTTCATTATCATTTTGTTCCAAAATTTTGGTAATTTCCTTCTTAATCTTGTCTCTGACCCAGCTATCATTCAGCATAAGGTTATTTAGCTTCCATGTTTTTGTATGAGTGTGCAGATTCCTGTTATTACTGAGTTCAACTTTTAATCCATGATGGTCCAAGAAGATGAAGGATTATTTCTATTCTTTTAAAATTGCTGAAGTTAGACATGTGACCTAAGATAATGGTCGATTTTGGAAGGTGTTCCATGGGCTGATGAGAAGAATGTGTATTCAGTTTTGTTAGGATGAAATGTTCTATAGATGTCTGTCAAATCCACATGGTTAAGTTTAAATCTAAAATTTCTTTGCTTAGCTTCTTATTGGAGGATCTGTCCAACACTGCCAAAGGAGTATTAAAATCTCTGACTACTATGGAGCTGGAGGAAATCAAGTTCCTCATGCCTATCAGAGTGTCTCGTATAAATTGAGGTGCATTCTGGTTGGGTGCATAAATATTAATAATTGAAATCTCATCATATTGAGTATTACCCTTAACAAATATGAAGTGACCATCCTTATCCTTTCTTACTTTTGTTGGTTTAAAACCTATTATATCTGTGAATAAAATTACTACACCTGCTTTTTTCTGCTTTCCATTTGCCTGGAATATAGATGACCATCCCTTCACCCTGAGTTTGTATTTATCTTTTAAGGCAAGATGAGATTCTTGTATGTAGCAGATATCTGGCCTGCATTTTTATATCCAGTCAGCCAGCCTGTGCCTCTGTAGAGGACAATTTAAGCCATTCAAATTAATTGAGAATATTGATAAGCCTGGTAAAATTTTGGATATCGAGTTTTTCAAAGCTCCAGTGGATATTTTTAATCCTTTCACCACTGTGGAAGTTGGAATTTGATCAAAGTTTCTGAGTGAGTTTACATTTGTGGTGGAGGATTGTTCTTGTCATTATGGAGGATAGGTCTGAGAATATTCTGGAGAGCTGGTTTAGTTGTGGCAAATGTCTTCAACGTGTGAATGTCATTGAAGTATTTAATTTGTCCATCATAAATGAAACTCAGTTTAGCTGGATACAGGATCCTGGGTTAAAAGTTATTTTGTTTTAGGAGATTAAAAGTCGATGACTACCCTCTTCTAGCTTGAAAGGTTTTAGCAGAGAGATCTGTAGGTATTCTAATATTCTTCCCCTTGTAGGTTATGGTTTCCTTACATCTGGCTGCTTTCATAATCTTCTCCTTCATATTAACTTTGGTAAAGTTAATTATAATGTTCCTGGGGATGTCTTATTCAGGTTGAGTGATGCTGGGGTTATGAAACTGTCTCATATCTGAATTTCAGAATCGCTTGGCACGTCTGGAAAATTCTCTTTGATTATTTCATGAAGTAAAGCATCTGTATCCTTCACAGCAAGCTCACCACCTTCAGGAATTCCTATAAGGCAAATATTGGATCTCTTTAAATTATCCCAGAACTCTCTGAGAGAATGATCCATTTTTGCTCTCCATTTCCCTTCCACTTTGAGAGTTTGGGAGTGTTCAAAAGCTTTGTCTTCAATGTCAGAAATCCTTTCTTCTGCTTGCTCCATTCTGTTACTGAAGGATTCTACTGTATTTCTAAGATCTTTGAGGTCTAAAAAATCTTGTCTCAATGCATCAACATCTTTGGTGATTTTGTCTTTGAATTTGTTGAATTCTTGAGACAACTTTTGAAATGCTTCTTAAATTTCTAATTCCAACTTTGCCTCTATTCTATTAATCTTATTTGCAATCCATATTCTGAATTCAATTTCCAACATCTCAGCCATCTGTTTATGAGTGGGATCTTCTATTGTGTCTGCCATATCATTCCTTGGGGTGAGGGGGGTATATCTACCCCTGGTTATTCATGTTACCAGAGTTTTACCCCTGATTCTGCTCCATGATAATTTTACACGGTTTGGCTACATGAACAGATAAGGAGAAGTTGGGTGGGGGGGCTCCAGGAGTAGTGCTTAACCAGCCCTTTGCCCAAACCTGGGATTGGTGTCTGTCACTTTTCCCCTAGAGTTTTACCAAGGACCTGTACAGTGCTACGGCCTGAGAAACTGTGGGCCTGCTTGGTTTGGTGGGGCTAAGTGACTCTGTCTTCTTTTCAGCTGGTCTCTGTCCTACTCCAGTGAATTAGTTACTCTGGGTTGAAGTCTCAGCTGTGGAGAAATACCAGCAATTATGTAACTCTGCCCCTCCTCCCACAGGCAATAATTGGAACAGGAAAATCAAACCTTCCCACAACCCCACACCCAGGGTTCCACTTTGGATAGTCCTGAAGTGATTGGCCCAGTTCAAGAGATCCATATCAATTTTCCTAGTCAGCACCAGTCTTAGGAAGGAGAGTTCAAAAAGTCTCTGGCAACTAGATAGCAGGGGTCTGTTGGCAGCTCAAGTATGACTCACTCTAGTGCTCCATGAGGTCAGAAGAACCCACCCAGCAAATAAATTAGTCTGGGAAGATTGATGCCTCCTTCTCCACCTTGTAACTCTACTACACCCAGTCACTGGTAACCCCACAGGGCTATGACCCAGTACCCTCCAATTAGCAGATGCTCCAGGGGTTTGTACCTGCCTAAGTCAGAGGAAGATCTATATCTCCTCAGCCAGGCCGCTGCTCTCTGCCACTTAATGGAGGCGGGGCAGTTCACTCAGTTCCAGCCCCACCCCTGATTGATGTTGCTAACAAAACAGAACAACTTCGCATAATTTGTTTCTGTCCTTGCTATATTCCCCTGTGGATCAGATGCTAATTTAGCTCACAGTAACTGCAACTCAGTCCTGGTCTGTGCCACTGTCGGGTCTCAGGGTGGGTGCAGTTAGAGCTTACACTCAGGTGTCAGTCCCAGCATCTGCCTTCCTGCCTTTTTCTCAGCTATGATCCCCTGAGGGCCAGGTGTGTCTTAGGCTCAGTAAAGCAGTCCTCTGGGTCAGCCCCACCCTGGGAATCTGCTGTCTCTGAACACAGGTATTCTAGTCCCCATGCTCCGCCCATGCTGGTACTGCCTCAGGCATACCCTCTACTCATAGGGCCTGTGTTTCTGTCCCAGATCTGCTCTGCCAGTGGCTGACACCAGAGAAGATTCCCGGCTTCCTCTGGTTGCCCAGAGAGACAGGGAGTGTCTGTCCGGAATAGCCCCG
This sequence comes from Galagoides demidoff, assembly GCA_963574575.1. Taxonomy (NCBI): domain Eukaryota; kingdom Metazoa; phylum Chordata; class Mammalia; order Primates; family Galagidae; genus Galagoides; species Galagoides demidoff. Next base: position 24,865 of record CAUYQV010032625.1, read on the forward strand.
GACAGGACAGGGATAGGGCATGAGCCCTATTGTTCCCGCCACTGGGGCTGTTGCTCTGTGCCTTGGGGCACCTCGTTTCCTGTATGGTTCCCTCTCAGTTGACCATCTTCTCCTTACTCCTGTCCCGCAGAATCAGCACAGACAAGCAACAGCCTTTGCCCTGTCCATACCTCTCAAGAAAATGCCCAAGAATCTGGATTCCTTGAAGTACAGGCTTCCAGACCTTGGGGTGAAAGTGGAGGGAGTGCTGGGAGTTCAGAATTACAGGCAGAGAATATATACAATTTTATACAGTTTTATGCCTGGCAAGAGAGTGCCATGGCACCCTAGTAGGGGAAGAAGGTCCAGTTTTTAGAGGGTCTCTCCCATAGTATAAAATGGGAGGATGTTTGAACTCTGCTCGCTTTTTGTATGGAATATAAAGTGAGCCCTTCTCATGAGGGAGGGGACTCCCATCTGCTTGGTGATGGATTTTATGCCTTTTGTTTGTATCTTTGGGGTCGCAGCTCACCTCAGCAGGGTTGATGTAAGTTCTTCAACCTTCTCTCTTGGCTCAGTTCCAACCCATGGGCTTACTTGCTAAACTTCTGTCCTTTAACTGTCCTTTTGCGTGGGAGCCTCTGTGGAAAGCTGGCTTCAGTCAGCCATCTTGCCTCTGCCCAGCTGGGAGTTTCCATTCTTCATAACCCCATCAACTCAGATGTTTAATCATCATGAAATTATGTTTACAGCTGGATATCTGTTAAAAATATTCAGAATGGCTTATTTATTTCACAGAATTTGAAAATATTTATTTAAAATGTGAAATTGTTATTTTTCAGCTAAAAAGTTGTTATTGGTATTTTTGTTATACTGCCAAGAAGAGTAACACTTGGTAGAGTACAGATAAACACATGGTGTTTGACAAGTTAGCTATGATTTGAACACTTCATGGCTGAAGAAATGCTGCACGTGAAGTTCTTAAGTCTTCTTTGTTGCTCATTATTCTGAGATACAAAGCATCTTTCTTTACCATGAATACAGTTGAGTTTTTAGATTTAACACGAAATTAGGGAGGATCAAGATTATTATTCTTCTACAGCTGACATATATGTAGCTTTGTGATACTTATTGAAACCTGGCTCCTGATGAAGTCACGTGTTTGAATTTCCCTCCCAGCGTAAGTGCTTCTATCCTGGGTCAGACATTGTTTCCATCACAGCTATTTATTTTTACTGAGAAACTGTCTCAATTCTCTACTGACTTTTCAAAATGTAACTGAGTATCTTCTACCTGAAAAGGTGAAGTGCTATCTTTGCTGATATTTCCTCTATCCATAAACTACATCTTATTCTTAAAAGGAAATATATGTATTTGAATACTAATGAAGTAATTCCATTAGTGATATCAGTTCATTATGTTGAGGTTTGAGTGTTTGGGCTTTTTTCTTGCCATTTAGCTGATACTTAGATTCTTTTTATGGCCAAATGCTTTTCATGTTGCTTGTTCTTAGAAGTCTGTAATATTCCCTTTAGGAATTATATTTTAGATAAACACAAAAAAACAGGAGAATCAAATGTATGATACTTCCATACTTTTACTTTCTAATAATTTTATCCATATGTATTTTCATACTTAAACTTTTTTATGTCTGCCTGTAATACTCAAGTGCAAAAGTATATGATCATGGTTTGATATTTTCTTTATTGTGACTCAGAAGGTTCAAACCAGTGTGATCATAAAGTCTAAAATTTGATACTTCACTTTTCAAAATTAAGAACCTTAGAAGGATGATTTCTCTATAATCTGTGCTTTATCCCTTTTAAATACAGTGTCACTTTTGGTATGAAGATGCAAGTGCCACAGTTGTAAGAGTTGGGAAATATTCCACAGAGTGCAAGACAAAGGAAGCTGTGAAAATTCTTCACCAGCAGTTCAATAAGTTTATCACACCCTCAGTGCCTCAGCAAGAAGAAAGGATTCAGGAGGCCACTGACCTTGCTCAGCGCTTATATGGTAAGATCTCTTGTAAGATACCTTAGTGATTTGCCACTGAAAACATTTATACTGAGCCTAATCCAGCAGAAAGCAGGAGTGAGGTAAACCCCCAGGGTCCTCACTACACCAACCTATTCAGGGAAAATGCTTAAGATAAGAGCATACTTCTTATGAAAGTAAATAGCAGGGAATAGAGGGAGGTCTTCTGTCGGCAGGAATGAAGCCTGCTGATTTCTAACTACTTTGTATAAGCCTTCCTTTTCTTTTCTGTCTTCTCCTCCATTCCTATTGTTCCTCTCCAGGGTAACAAAACCGTAACAATGCTCAGTGTATATGCACAAAAAGAAAAAAAGTCCAATTTCCACCAGAGTGATTCCTTAAAAACATACACAACTCCAGAACTACTTTTAAGTAGGCATAAAGCTAAGGCTGACATCTGTAGCCTTCTCATTTCTAGGAGGGTTTTGGTTCACAGATGATTGGAGAAACACCTCTCTTTCGCCTCCCTTTCACTTGTGGAAGAAATGAAAGAACTCAAATTATCATTTTCCTAAGTCCCACTTTCCTCTCCTCCATAACTAGGAGAGATAATGCCATTGTTAGGCTGAGAAGTCCTTCTTCCTTGAAGAGGCCTCCATTTAAAAAATCTCTGAGTGGTCACAGTCCTCCAGGGCTCTGAGGAATAAGTTCCATGAATTCCCCGGTATCTCCTGTGGGACCAAGAGTAATTCCCAGTGATGAAGCAAAGGCAGCAGAGAACAGAGACAGCAACAGGTGATAGGAAAGGGTGGCTGCTGCCAGACAGATATTATCTCTTATAATAGGAAGTGCTATCCATGGAGAACCACAAAATGTTATAGAATATAGACAGCATTACTTAATATCAAATTATTGAGAATGAATTATTCATGATTTTCCAAAAGAAAAGGGTAGAAGCATAAAAATAATAAAATATAGATTGAAAAATTAATACAAATGAATGTGATGTCTCCTTCTTGCTGTAGTTAATATAGAAATGGACTAAAACGTTTCAGAGGGACTCTGCCCCCATAGCATTGTATATGTTTCCCTCCGTTTTTGTGCTTTTCACACCGTGCTATGGACCTTTGTTTATTTGTCTGTCTTTTCTACTGACCATAAGCTTCTTGAGAGTAAGGGGTATGTATGTTATCACTGGGCGTATATGGTTCTTGTGGAACTTAAAATAATTATCTAGTTAAGTTGCACAAGAACTTTATGGCCACCCTGTATCTGTGCCTATGTCAGTTACTGCACCATACTAACTGCTTATCAAATGTTTGACGGATAATTGATGGAATAATATGAATGAACAAGTGAGTGGTGTGAGTCTTCATCTATTTGGTATGGAATTCATACCGTTTTACATTTGCATCAAGTAGGATACTTTAGGAAGATTATATCAACCCTTGAGAGCAACTCAAGCATTACTGAACCCAGAATTTTAATGCAAATTAATTTATCTCAAAATAATTTTTGTCTACCTGTTATGTACTAAAAGCTGTGGTTGCTATAAAGACAAATAAGACCTAGTTCCCATATTCAAGAAACCACACTTGAGGCCTTTATATCATGATATGCATGACATGGTAAGTGCCATGAGAAAGGTATAGAATGTGCATGTTAGTTTACCAGGGCTGCCATAGTGACAGACCACATGCTAGGCAGCATGAAGTACAAAAATGTATCTCCTCCCCATTCTGGAGGCTGGAAGTTGAGGATCAAGCTAAAGGCGGAGTTGGTTTCCAGTAAGGCCTCCCTTCCTGCTTGCAGATGGCCACTCTCTTGCTGCCTCTTCACATGGTCATCCCCTGCCCACTCACACCCTGGTGTCTCTCCCTCTTCTTTGAGAGGAGCTGTCAGATTAGGCCTCCATCCTAATGGCCTCACTTCAATGTAATCACACCTTCTAAGGCCTTATTTCCAAATACAGCTATATTCTGAGGGAATTGGGATTTCAACATATAAATCCATGAGAGGGAAGGGGGCACAGTTCTGCCCATAACAAGGTCCAGTACCTCTTGGCCTAGGCTGCAGGGTCAGAGAGGCCTGAGTTTAAATCCTGTTCCTTCAATTATTGTCTGTGTTACTTGATGAAATTCTTTTTCATTTGTAAAATGTGGGTAGTACTACAACCTATCTAAAGATTACTAGCTAATAATGCATAGGAAGTGCTTAGCCAAAGGCAAATAATAAGTACACACTACATGGTAGCTGTTTTTATTATTACTTTCAGTAGGGAAAGAGAAAATCCAACTGGGAAAGATTTAGAACATTTTCCAGGTTTGGCACCCATAGCACAGTCATTACAGTGCCGGCCACATGTGCTGAGGGTGGAGGGTTAGAACCCAGCCCTGGCCTGCTAACCAACAATGACAACTGCAACAACAACAAAAAAAAATAGCCAAGTGTTGTTGTGGGTGCCTGTAATCCCAGCTACTTCGCGAGACTGAGGCAAGAGAATCTCTTGAGCCTAAGAGTTTGAGGTTGCTGTGGGCTATGATGCCACAACACTCTTCTGAGGGTGACATAGTGAGACTTTGTCTCAAAAAAAAAAAGAACATTTTCACAGGACTGGGTATAGTTGCTCACACCTGTAATCCCAGAACTTTGGGAGACCAAGAGGATTACTTGAAGCCAGGAGTTTTAGACTGGCATGAGCAAAATAGGAAGACCCTTGTCTCTACAAAAAATTTTTAAAAATAGCTGGCATGTGGCACATGCTCATAATCCTAGCCATTAGATAGTCTGAAGTAGGAGGATTGCTTAAACCCAGGTGTTTGAGATCAGCTGGGGCAGCATAGTGAGGCCCATCTCGATCGATCGATCGAAAGATAGATAGATTCATGACCATTTTCATGCCAGAAAAATTGACATTTGAGGTAGACATTGTAGAGTCGGTAAGGTTTTGACAACAGAAATAAGGAGTGGGAGGTTGGGGGAAGGTATTCCCTACATAGAAACCATTATTTAGTAGCTATGAGGACTTTAAGGAAACAGTTGCTAGTTCAGTTTGGCCAGATATTAAATACATGCGGGAATTAGGGTGACGTAAATTTGGGAGAAGCAGATTGGAACCTTGTTATGGAGGGCCTTGAGGACCATCTGAGAAATTTATATTTTTCTCAACAACAAAGACATACTGCATATTCTGAATAGAGGAAACCGAACTTTCGGAATATAACATAGCAATGTTATTTAGATTACATAAAAATAACTTGGTACAGCAAATGTAATTATTTTTCTAGATACTTAGTATTTCAAAAAAGTGCCTTTATTCATCTAGATGCTCAGCAAATATTTGTTAAGAACTTACTATCTGCCAGCTCTTATATCAACCACTGGGGAGATAAATTAACTGCTATACTTTTTCTTTTCCTGCTAAGGATTTGACCTTTAGAAATAGTTGTATCTTTTCTCCTCCCCAGGTGTAGAAGAAGGGCAGAAATACATTGAGAAAATAGTGGCAAAACACCAGGAGGTTCTTGAATCTATTACTGAATTATGTGGATCTCTCGCAGAGCTGGAAGAAAAACTGGAGGTAATTTCTTTTCCTCAGAACATGCATTTCCAAGTGGTATAAATAAAAATGTGTTGATCAAATGTCTCCTGGTGCAAAGATGTTCTAATAGAAATTCTCCAGGGACATAATGTGCGCATTTGTTTCACAGCTTTCTAATATAATTATCTGGGTGTTTCTGATAATTAATTCTGGTTTTTTCCCCATCACTGCAGAGAAAAATATTGCTGGGAATAAGAGCTAAACACAATTAAGGTGTCTCGTTTGCATTTTCATGGATCATAGCTTAAAAAATAAATGTGCGCCATTACCACCAAAGTAAAGTCTGTATTAAGTAGTCTATGGTCTTGTTCATAAACAATAAATGTCATTGCGGCACCGGAGAAAATAAAACTAATTTTCAGGCATTATCTTCACTGGACATTTTGCTTTATGAAAATAGTAAATTAATCACGATCACCTTTTACAGAATAAAAATTGATGGTAAAAAATATAGAGAAATGGCAAAAAACAGTTGAAAGAGAAAAACATGTGTTGTTTTGTCTACCTTATGTCAAAACTGATTTGGTTAATGTTGTTTATACAACTGGCTGAAAGAACTGGTTATTGAGGAAGGGTAAAAGAGCAGGGTCCACAGCAAAACAGAGCTGCCTTGTATCATCACCTCCCCAGATGGTTGGGTTTGTGACTTGGGATAAATTATTATATTTAGCCTTCCTGAGTCTCAGTTTCCTAATCTGCACTAAAGATTGAATGTGAAGACGCTCAAGATTATTGTTGCAGTTATGATGATTATTGAGGCCCAGATGTAATCTTGCAGTTCAGAGCAGAATTATACTTATTTCTAGTAACTCCTTTTTCTGTTTGAATTTATATAAATTTGTGCACCCTTTCCATTCAAATCATGTGGGAGGCTTTCATTCAGTGGGAGCCCAACCATGTTAACTTTTTGCTTTGGTGAAGAATATAGATTCTTTTTCAATAAATTTTCCTGTTATAAATAACACTACAATGAACATCTTCATGTATAGCTTTTCTTTCTTTTCTATTACTACCTCCACATAAATTCTCCAAAGCAGATTTGAGGAAAGTGAAATTTTTGAGGTATGATTTTGTTAATGCTTCCAGCATGTGTGTTAAATTGCTTTCCACAAATGTTTTACAGTCATAATGCCACCAGCAATGAGAGAATGAGCCACATATCTTCTGTTATCTCTTTTAACATTATCATTTCCTGGCTCGGCGCCTGTGGCTCAATCGGCTGAGGCGCCAGCCACGTACACTTAAGGTGGCGGGTTCGAATCCCCAACCCGGGCCCACCAAACAACAATGATGGCTGCAACCAAAAAAATGGCCGGGCGTTGTGGCGGGCGCCTGTGGTCCCAGCTACTTGGGAGGCAGAGGCAGGAGACTCGCTTGAGCCCAGGAGTTGGAGGTTGCTATGAGCTGTGATGCCATGGCACTCTACCC